>PVHX01012314.1:0-59860 GCA_004024805.1 Geosciurus inauris
ATCCCTGACACTGGGCTTTAAGGCAGAAGCACAGACGATTGGACAGCACTGAGAGCTGCTCATGAGATCCTCCTGCTTTTCTCCTGGGAAAGACCTCAAGCTCCTTGATTTGGGGCAGCTTGATGTAGTGCCATTAGTTTTCAAATGTGTGGTCAAACCATGCAACTCCCAGATGATACACAAAATATTCTTAAACTGTAAAAAAAAAGATTGAACCACAAATGGGTATAAAAACATTAGTGATGTGGAGGTCGTTTTCTGGACTCGGTGGTACTGAGATTTTATATGCTAGGAAGATCCCACAGAGTAAGGAAAGAGACAGCATGTCATCAAGCAGGAGCCACTGTGTCCCTGGTCAGGGCAGGCCAAACTCTGACCAGCACAAGAGGATTAGTTCTTGCTTACAGCACAGTTAACTGTGGGTCAGAGAAAGGGGTTTTTACTCAAGGCTATGCAGAAGGCCAGGCTCCATCCTACTCAGACCTCTTGCCATCTCCTAGGGTCTTGGAATCCTCATTAGTTTTTTTCTTTTTTTCTTTTTTTTTTGGGGTACCAGGGATTAAACTCAGAGTCACTCAACCACTGAGCCACATCCCCAGCCCTATTTTGTGTTTTATTTAGAGACAGGGTCTCACTGAGTTGCTTAGCACCTCGCTGTTGCTGAGGCTGGCTTTGAACTTGCAATTCTCCTGTCTTAGCCTCCCTAAGTGCTGGGATTACAGGCATGCACCACTGCACCTGGCTTCCTGGAATCCTTAATGTCTAGTGTGGAGAGGGAAAGAGCAAGATGTTGGGCACTAGGAGGTTTTCAGGGTCAAGTACAAAAGGCAGCATGCAGCCTCATATGCATATTCTGTTGGCCATAGTGTGGTTACATGGCCACGTAGGCCTGCAGGGGACGATGGGAAATGGGAGTTTGGTGAACACCCGCAAATACCTATAGAGTCAAGTATTTGTGTATTACCTTTGGAGTAGTGAAGGTGAGTAATAGCTACTTTGGTAAGAAGGCCCTGAATTGACTTTTCAAAATAAATAAGAAATCCAGGTGTTCACCCCCCCAATACTGTTTTGACTAAACAATACTCCCTAGCAGGTCAGTTATAACCTCTAACCTAAAGGAACAGTGCCTGAGTGGGGCAGTGGAGAACAGAAGTCAAATAGGGGCTCAGTCTCTCACTGCTTCTAACCTATGATATGAGCCCCTCAACTTTTGGGCTTTTGTTTTTCAACTACATGATCTAAACTTGGGTCATTTGTAAAATCACTCAAAGCTTCCATCCTGTGATGCTGAAGCATGTGCAAGGGCCACCTGTGTTCTGCTCACATTCATGGTTTTGCACCTTTTCTGATGCCATTACTATTATGCTGAGTAACCCAAGGAAAAATTTCAGTGTCTTCTACTGGGATTTAAGCCACAAATGTAGGACTCATCTGCAAAACAAAATGAGAAACTAAGGTCATTCTCTATAGAACTCAACAGATAATTGGGGCAGGTAGCTTTTCCCAGAGATTGCCTCAGAAATTCCTTGGTTTAGAATGTTTATTTTTAGGATAGAAATTTTATTAGGATATGGAAATATATTTATTGCAATAGTTAAGGGTCAAGCAGACATGACCCAATTTCAGACTCTCCTAGCTATAGAACCTTGGTCAAGTGACTTAATCTCTCTTAGCCTATTTCTTCATCTGAAACAAATAGATTTACCTTGGAGGGAATTTTTAAGGACTATTTGCAAGTATGCATATGAATTACTGTATACATTACGTGCTTTATAAATATCAGTAACTACTGTTGGTGGTTGTTTATAATCAAGTTCTATTATTTCATTTAGATTGATACTTTGGAACCTTTTGGGGATGAATTTAGTGGAATGGCCAGATGCCCTTATGATGCCAAACATGCCAACGTTGCGCTGTTTGCAGGTAAACGACCTGATTTCTTCTTATTGCATTTGCTTTTGTGTGTTTCAGCCTGTCGCTGAGAATCTGCTCTGGAGGATTCATGGAGTCCCAGTTGTAGTCTGATTCTCTGGTGAATATTGTAATTAAGAGTGCCTTTTCCATTTGAAATTAGTATGGAAATTGTACTTTTGCTTCTCAAAAGAAGTCTTTGCCACACTTACCCATGCTTTTGTGTCTGTAGAAAGGGATAACAGCCCAACACTGAATATGTGATGGCACGTTGAGGCTCAAATAATAGAAAATCACACCTCACATTATGGACGTGGATTAATGTTTGGGATAGGGTAGACTTTGGGATTGATCTGCTCAACAACAATATTATCCAGGGTACAGCTCCTTGTCATTTCCCATCTCTGCATCAACTCCATCATGAGACTAGCTGCCAGCCCCAATTAAAGCTACATGTCTTCTTATCTACATATAGAAGGGAAAGGAAAAAGAGACAAAAGGAAGCTTCTGGAATCTCACTCAGAGCAGTGAGACCACATACCCACAAACTTCCAGCAGAATCTCACATATCCTTGGCCTGATTAGGCTATATGCCTGTCTCTGGTCCAAAGTTCCTGGTGGCTGAGGGGGTGATGCTGATTGCTGAGGTGGGCCTGCACTCTGCCACCCTATACCTTCCCTCTGCTGCAAAAGATATAATGAAGCAACTAATAAGCCATCCTTTTAGTAGGATTTTTGTATATGAGTATGTTTTAATTGGGAATTTATTTAGGAATTCATTGCCAGCTGTGTGTATGAAGGTGGGTGCTGAGAGAAGTGTTGGTATAATAGTGATTGTTATAGCATGTAATAAAGCAGTTAGCTAGAATTTCCACCACAACAGCTAAAAACTGGCACATCTTAGCTGTATAAGGGACTTCAGGGCTTTGATTATAAAACAAGATTATTTCCCAGCTCCTTGAACTTTATCCTCAGAGTCACCCATTTGTGGTCCTGAATCTTCAGTCATAAATTGTAGAAACAGAAAGTGTTCTCCTCCTGCGTGAGAGCCTGTTTTTGCGTGAAGCAGCACTGCACTGCCAGAGTCTAGTAGACTAATTTGTAAGCATAGGCAGGGGAGCAAGGCCAGGGGCAAAAGGGCTTGAGCATAATCTCAAGTGCATGACTACCCCGAATACCTCTCTGACACTTGGAACCTGTATTAGTTGGGACCTTGGAGGATGTGGGCTGCAGGAGAGAATTTTAGTTTAACTGTAAACTAAAAAGAGAACTTGTAGCCTGAGGCAGAAATGGGAGACTGTATTGAGTGTTTACTAAGGCTAACAGCTATAGAAAACAAGTACACAAGATGAAATTATGGTTTTCCCCACCCCAAGGTGTACATCTGAAAAGTTTACCATTGGAAATGTTTGAAATCTCATGAAAGCTCAGCCTTATTTGACTCAAGATCTGCACTGTGAGTGGATAGTGACATAGCACCATCAGTGGCAGAATAGTGTTCCGTTTTACAAGGAAAGCTCTGCTGAGATACCAGGGTTGAGTGTAAAACAGAGTCCTGGAGTGTTATTAAAAGGAATAGCCATCTCCACAGCCCACACTCCTCCCCAAACCCAGGCATCTCTAGGACGTAGGGTATAAGAATATATACTATATATTCCATGAGAAAGCTTGTTATTTGTAGGTATGTGCTTGTCAATGCAAAGGTTTGTGGTCTGCAGTTCAAATCTAACAAAAATATAATCAGCACTCTTTAATGTAGAGCTGTCAATGATGCAGATACCAAGATAGCTCTTAGTTAAATCTGAGAAAACTTTAGTTATTTAAAGAACAAAGGTAAAAATCATGATCTTTGTTTAGGTTTTGATGTCTTTTTATTTTTAAATATGGTCAAACTTAAAGAGTACTATGTTGTATGTAAGTCACTTTGGCATATAATTAGTGGAAATATGTAATCCATTAAAAATAAATCCAAGAAGTAATTATTTTTATTTTGGGGTATAACTATTGTTTCCATTTAATCTACATAGATTTTGCTATCCTAAAACATCCCAATTAGTTATTTGTTTGCAGAGTGTTTGCTAATGCAGGAAAGAAACAAAAGTTTTAGGGACCATATCCAGTCTTTATTCTTTTGCCTGGGATATACCCTTAAGCATCCCTCCCAAAAAGAAGGAGTTCTTAAAGAAAGGCCAGTTTGAACTCAGCTTCAGCCTTCCCCTTTCTTCTTTGTTTTGGAATTTTGTAATCCATAATGTTTACAGTTTGTGATTTGGGAAGTCCTAAAACAAATATCTGTTATTTAAGCTAGATTGGCAGGGCTTAATGAAATCTTTTGACCAAATAAAAAGGAGCATTGACCCTCAGGATAGAAGCAGGAATTTGGTAAGCCCTTTTGTGCTTATGAGTCTCCTCTGTTCAACTCTGCACACCTGCTCCCTTACCTGAGGACGCCCTTACCTCTGCATGGACTTAAATTTTCCAGTGATAACATCAGCTTCTATCTTTCCCTGGGCTCCTACCTAATCCAGTTTACCATGGTGTGGTTGCAATAGCAGCATCCAAGGGTCTTTGGCCTTGAGATTTCAGTCAAGGTCCATCTAATCAAGTGCAGCAAACAACATTTTTCATTTACTCTGTTCTCTGAGCTGCTGCTGCTTAGAAAAATTGCCATGCAATTTAAAAAATGAAAAATGTTTCATCTCTCATGATCCCAATTTAAAATGGTTAGGAATGTGGGCCAAGTATTTTCCTAGCGACTCTTGGATTTTTCCCAGTTGTCCTATCTCATTTGCCTGATGTAGGAAAGCAATCTGGGGATGTCTTCATTATTCCCCACCCCCACTGTCTTGCTTGCACCCTGTTCACCTTTTTTTTTTTTCTGCTAAGATGGGAAATTATACTCGGCCACAGTGACTGACTTCCTGGCCATTGATGCAGTCATTTACCGGAGTCTTGGAGACAGCCCTACTCTGAGGACCGTCAAGCATGATTCAAAATGGTTGAAAGGTGAACAACTAAAAGAAGAAAGGTGTTGGGGGGGGTGTTCATATCTTGTGGGAGATTTAGAGTCTGGATGGACCAGACTGTAAATTCATTTTAGTAATGGTTTCTGACAGACAAAACCATGTAAATTACATCTTTCAGCTCCACTGATTTATTTACCTCCCTTTTTCCCTTCCCATGAGTTTCTGGAGTATTAACAAAACTACCAGTGCCACAACAATAGAATACGTTACATTCATCTTTCCCTGCCTGAAACTCATTTGGGAGTCCCACATGAAAAGAACTGGACACTTCGTTCATGAAAGGGAACAGGGGATTGGAGGTGGTGGGGAATAGGAGAGAGACCATTCACAGCCCTGTGAGTCAGAGTGACCAGGCAATGTGTACAAAATCCTCTCTGTAATACAGGCATTCCTTTGTGGAAAATAAAATTACAGAGATTTACAAAACCCATTTATTCTTGATTGCAAAACTTCTGAAAGATATAGTTTGTAGGCTTGAATGCCTTCTGAAATCTCTAGCACTTCCAAGTGTGAAGTCATTAGAAATGGTTAGTGTTCACCAAATGTCTAATAGCCCTACATTTCTAATTAATAACATGTCTTTGGTTGCACTTGATTAAAATTCTCTTAACACTATGTGACATGTCCCCAATTAAAGTGTCTATTTATCTATAGAACCATACTTTGTCCAAGCCGTGGATTATGGAGACTACATCTACTTCTTCTTTAGGGAAATTGCGGTGGAGTACAACACCATGGGAAAGGTAAGTGGGGAGGGTGCCCCTGGGCCCCTTGTGACACTTTCAGAAACCCGCTTTTGAACCAGTGCCAATGTTGTTATGAATGACCTTGAGATGAAAACCACAAACCTAAGGACAAGCTAATCATTTTTAGGAAATGGAGCCAAGGATTGGTCGAAGTGAAACATCAGGCTATCTGGAAGCCCTGTAGCCTTTTCAGAGCAATAACAAATTACAGGGAATCTCTTAAATATTTCTACTGAAAATCCAACCAACATATGTTTGGTTAATTTCGTACCAAATTCCAAGTATCTTGACATGTGGTTTCCAGGTACACTTTTCCTTTTTAATTCAGTTGCTCCTCAGGGAGAATAAATATCCAGTATCATTAAGCAAATCAAGTCTTGAGTTATTTATTTTTTCCTTCCTGCAAAAAGTAATAGAAGAGTGAGGGGACGTCTATTTTATTAGTTATTTTTACCAGAGAGTAGATCAAGGTCACTAAGTTGGAGGGCACACATAAAATTCCAGGGTGGCTTGCACAATTACAGGAACTCACACTCAAAGTATGAAATTCAGGCCCCAGAGGCAGGCAGTGAGGATGGCAGAGATGGTGCATACAAAGTGTGCTTTTGTTTGAGGAAATAAAAAGCTAAGCAGTCTGTATGGAAATGAGTTTATGTGGCTGGAAGCTGATCCCCTGAAGGATTTATGGCTCTGTATTAAATGCCACAGCCTTATCTTTTAAAACATGCTGTTTCAGTGCTGAGTTTTCCTCATTTTTTTTTCTTTTGCTACTGATTTTAGAAACACAATATTAAATTAAGCACCTTGTTGTTCTGTTTCTGTTGTCAAGAAAAGGCAAATTCTAGTACGATCTTCTCACAAAGTACCTGCATTTCATTTTCCCTATGTTTTTCCTCTGCAGGTCGTTTTCCCCAGAGTAGCTCAGGTTTGTAAGAATGACATGGGAGGGTCTCAGAGAGTCCTGGAGAAACAATGGACATCTTTCCTGAAGGCTCGCCTGAACTGCTCAGTACCTGGAGACTCTCATTTCTATTTCAACATACTTCAGGCAGTTACAGATGTGATTCGTATTAATGGCCGTGATGTTGTCCTGGCAACCTTTTCCACACCTTATAACAGGTAACCATGCCCTGGCTATGTTGACCTACATCGTTTCTTCCTGGCTCCCTTTTCCCACAAGGCTTTTCTTCTAATACATAGTATCACAACTGATGGAAAATTTCCATTCACTGTTTGTAGCTAGGAAGCATTTAACACTTAGTTTTCAACAATCAATTAATTGGAATTTATAAGCATTATTAAATTAGAATTTTAGAGGAATAAATTATAACAATATCTTCTATTTATATGACTGGCATATAAATACTTTTCATGTGTTATTCTTAAATCTCTCTTGTAATCTTGGAAACCCAATACTATTGTTCTCCTTTTATACTCGAGGAAATTGAGCTTAAAATATTAGATTACCTGGTCCAGGTAGTCAGCAATGGAAGAGGCATGGAACTAAGAAATGTTTCTCCTATTTTAGCACATCTAGCATTCCAATGGACTTATATTTCCATAACTAGCTAGTTATCTTTTGAAGTAAAAACACTAGAAATTTATTAAAATGCAACAGCATGAAGTTTAGGATTGACATAGGTCTGTTCACCCAGGGATCTGGTAATTACCCTATTTGAGGAATCACCCTTGGGTGACCTCACTCAATAAGTTAGTTCATGGTCCAAACCCAAACCCAGCTCTAGTGAGGATTTATATCATCAAAACTACACCTAGAGATTTGGATGTCAGCCTATTCATTCCTATTTTTGTATTTAGTTAAGCTAAGACATTAAAGAATTAAATGATACACTAATAATTGCCCCTAGAGCAGTGAAAAATGTATGAATATTATAGAATAGAAGGAAAGTAAGGGTCCATGTCCCTCCTTGGTACTCAGATCTCTGTTAAGCTATAAAGCTGTCACAGATCTAGCACTGTTGTGTGAAAATGATCCTAACTCTGGGTATGAAATCTAAATTTCTCTACCATGTTCTCATCTCTGTGTATAATTCCTGATATTCTAGATGGAATATCTTCCTCTAGGAATACACTGTTTGGATTATAAGACTTTACAAAGACTTAAGAATTTATTGAATGCCTACATGAGGCACAAAAATGATGAAATTGGAGGATAGCATCTAGAAAGAAGCGCTTGAGAATTAGAGCATAGAACACAGCAAGCGGAAGGTGGAAATCATGCTCTTCAATTACATGGAGGGCAAGAGTCAAGAGTTTCCCACTGAAGATAAATGAAAATATGAGTCTATATTGCAGGAAAAACTATTTGATTAGATTTAGGCAAGCTTTAACCATCTATAGGGATTTTTAGACTTGAGAATAAAAAAATTTAAAAAATTCAGTTCTTGACTGTTCATATAACAAAGCCCATCTATCTAGGATTTTGTAAAAGCATACTGTGTTTGTCAATGGGAATTCAAGGGCTAGTAGGACTTAAAAGCACATTTCTGCTTTGGGGTTCCATTTTGGTTTTTAAAAGTGTGAGTTACTTTGTAATTAAAATACCATAGTGGTACTATGGTATTATGTTATAGGTACTCCATTTAAAGTATTTCTTAAAGGCTCCCTAAGAAATATCCACTGGGATGCTTATGCAGTCTCAGAAATTATATTTGTTCAGTGAAAAACAGAATATGGTACTCTAATTTCTCATTTAAAAAATATGCATACCCATTTTCATTTATAAATTATAATCATTCTCTGGCTTTCCTTCCTGATTTTAGCCCTTTCCACTCCATGTCCACATAAGCAAACTGGCCTGTCAGGTTGTTTCCAATCCCTAAAGGGCTCTCTTTGCCCTGAGGAAGAAGTCTAAACTCCTTGGCATGGCATACCAAACCCCTCATGATGTGGCTTCCTCTCTCTTCAGCTTGTCTTCTTACCATCCTCTCCTACACAGCCTGCGCCACTAGCCTACAGAGCTAAAGTTTGGTTCTAGAATGTGCTGTGCTCTGCACACATGTTGCTGTCTGCCACATCTGCCTGTCCAACCAACATCTGCCCATTGTAACCCTGTGGATGCTCCAAGTCTCGGCTGAGTCACCTCCCATGAAACTTTGTGCATCTCTTTATGTATTGCTTTTATAAGATTACCTTGGAATTGCAGTTATATTATACTTGCTTCTACACTGAACTGGAGGCCAAACAAAGGAAAGCCTCTATTGGTCATGGGGCACTTACTGCTTTAGATTAGAAATTTCAGAAATACATGTTTAATGAACAGAAGTTGGAAAGAAAGGAATGGAGAAAAGATGACAGGAAGGAAGGGGAGGAAGGAGGGAAAGAAGAGAAGGAAGAAAAAAAAGACTACAAATGATTCTAACCTTGGGAAGATTATAAAATCCTGGGGTTTCCTTCCTTAGTTATTATGAATGCATTATAAAATTTCTCAGTCAATACTTGTCTGATATTTCTTAATATATAAGGTCAATATGTAAACTTGTTGCATTTAGAAAGAAAGATGTGAAGAGTATCTTACAAAATTAAATAATTCTAGGTTCCAAAATTCCAATACAAATGAGGATCACTGTGTTAAATAGGCAATCCGATGAATGATAAACACACATATGTATTCTGACTTTAAAATTCACCCTGTCACCTCATTTTAAAAATGCTTTTTAATCCTCTCCCTATTTCTTGCTTTATTAGTAATATTCAGTAACTGTTATAAAATTAAAGATGGCATAAAATTTTCCTAATCACGTATGAAGTGATTCCCATAGCCTTTCAACATTTTGCAAAATCAAGACTAAATCTTTCTCCTGGCTGGATGGTGCTCCCACACTGCAGAGTGGCATATCCCTTGCCCTGGCTGCTCCCATCATGTAATGGTTCACTACCTCAAAGCCTGATTAAACCTCTTGGCCAGCTGGTGCCTAAAATTTATTTGGTCAAAATCAAGGAATGATCATAGTCAAAACAAACATGAGTTCAAATGTAAACAGTATACCCAGACGAATGAATTATTCATGTCTTCCCACCATTGATTTAAAAAAAAAAAAAAGCCTAAGTCCTTCCAGGAGTACCAGGCAAGGATGTAATTATAGGTAGAGATTACTGTCATTATTATTATTTAGCACTTTATAGAGTATTTTATTTGCAAAGCACTAATGTTTTAAGATTTAAATTGTTTAATCTCATGCAAATTAACTGGAAGTAAAAATTTAAAGATGCGGCGACTAATGTAAAATGTGTGGTCACCTCACCACCACCTCCCCCCACTACCACATTCTTGCATCCTCAGTCTTTGGCTTAAAGATCCAAATTCAAAGAAGCAATGTGTGGATAGTAGAGTCATTTTCTTTCAATTTTTCACCAACATTGGAGGTGCAAAATGTTTTCCAGAGACTTTTTTTATCTTTGAATCATTGACTAGCAATATCAGGGAATTCATGAAATTTCTATCACCTATTGCACAATTGTTCCTTTATAAACAAAAGCGGTTTGAGAGACAATGAAATCATAAGGGATTTTTTTTCTTCCTCTATGAGAGTTTGCTGTAAACTAGCTCCTGATGCAAACATGATTGACAGAAACATTCTTTTTATGCATTAAGATTCCATACATCTGTAGTGTTCAGGGTATGAATTTTAAATTCCCACTACCTATAATAAGAAAGTTTCTTTAAAGTGTGTTTGCACACTGCATGCATAATGTTTGTGTAATGCTTCGTGAAACGTCATGTTGCAGCATCCCTGGGTCTGCAGTTTGTGCCTATGACATGCTTGACATTGCCAATGTGTTTACTGGAAGATTCAAGGAACAGAAGTCTCCTGATTCTACCTGGACACCAGTTCCTGATGAACGTGTCCCTAAGCCTAGGTATGTGCAAATATTTATTTGGCTATTTTAAACTTCTAGAAATTGGGGAAACTTGATCCTTTGGTGGTGAACATCCTATGAACTGAATACTGGTACTTTCCTTGCTAGCCAGGCAGATACAAATGTCAGAACAATAGGAAGGCCTTGGAGATCATTTGCCCTCATCCTCTTAACCAAAATCCAGAGCTATCTCTAGAACATACAAAAACAAAGACTCTCTAGTCTTTTGCTTGACCTTTATGCATGTGTTTTATCCAATATAATAATAGAACGATGGGAACCATCTGATATAGCCAGTCCCATTCATCTGTAATTGGGAAAACTGAGGCCTAGAGGGGTACAGTGTATTGTACAAATTCAGATAACTAGAGAAATTATTTCTTCCTTCAGTTTTACAGACTCATGTCTCTAATATGTGAAATATAAATGGTGTTCCCCTGGATTTTGTGATCAAGCTGGATCAGAGTTGAGTCCAAGACTCCAGGCCAAGGGCAGAAACAATAGACCATTAGAATATTTCTGGTGTGCCATGTTCTGGCCTTTTTTGAGTTCAGAGGCAGTGTGTAGTCACTGCTCTGCAAATTGTACCCTAGAATTGTTCACATGAAAGTCTGTGGCCCAGAGACAATGCAGAGATTTCTTGGTCCCACGTAATCTTCCTTAGATCCCCCCACTGAAACAGCTAATTCTAACTAAATACTAACAAGACGGAGCTCTACCCTGAACCCTGTGCCTTCCTGCTCTGGGCACCACATCCTCCACACCTTCATTACCACACTTGCAACCTAAGTTACATGGAAGTAGTTCCACTGAATTTTTGTGTCCCTAGAAGGAAACTCGGTATCTTATTTGTTTTATTTTTGAACTTTCTCCCCAAACCTCCCATCCTCCTGACCCAAAATACCTATGAGTGCATTTAATTGAACTAACTTAGATGCTGTGAACTACTATACTCCAAGGAGACCCTTATGTCTGCATTCATCTTCATCACCTGAATTCACTGCTCTGTTCATTTTCTGCTGCTTATGGAGAGCAGACATAGTGAGAAAAATATACTCCAGCAATCTGCGCTAGATTCTCTAAGTCATTGCCTGGGACTGTGAACCACCTTCTCAGTAAGCAAGAAGGAGAGTTGAGCCAGAGGATCAGGTTTAGGGAGTACCAGCTCTCTCTTTGATGTGCAAAGATGGGGTATCACTCAGCCATCCCCACCAGGACCCATTTGTAAGTGACTTTCCACCAAGGCTTGCCCACATGCTTCCACACGCCTGCCTGGTCCCTGTTATAGACATCAGGATGCATTCACAGGGCTGACTGAGTTGGCATCATGACACAATAGATACGTGGCATGGTGGTAGATGGTGCTAACATCAATGAGGACCCCAACTCCTCTCCTGCACTAGGAAGCAACCAGGTGTCTGGGCTCCTGGCTTTAGCGTTTCCCAGTCTGACTTTTCTGGGAAGTCCCTTCATTCCTGAAACCATGCATTTTGTTATGTTCAGTTATGAGGAAATGAACTTTCAGGAAAGAATCTTCATTATAATTGACTTTTCATATTTGCCAAAATCACATAAAAATAAAAGCAGTAATAAAAAACGAGCCCCCAAATTCTGAGTCCCGTGTAATGAGAGATGGTTATACTGAGCCTTGCTGGTGTGTATCTGGGTGACTCTCTGAACATCTTTTCTACACTTGTGAAAAAGTCAACCTAATTCCTCCCTTTGTAGAACAAATGCCCCCAAGAACCTCTTACAGGGTTTTGAGTAAGTAGAGCCATCCCCGACATATGTGCAGACCACAAACTCACTCATTTGGAGCTCCATGGCTGTTTACTGGGGTTCATTTGTGCTTCTGGAAGCAAGCCAAGCTGCCCCCGACATGCAGCTGAACTGAGCTGGTGAGGGCTCCTTTATGGGAGGAGGAGGCAGCCCAGAGGAAATCTCAGTGTGTTGTATTTGGTGGCATTCTGCATGGTTCAGCTCCCTCCTCTTAGCCTGTGGTACATTCTCTTTCATGCCAGATGCTTAGAGAAGCAGTTCATTGAAAGAATTTGCCATAAGGCATGAAATAACCCCCCTCCCTCCCACCCTTTGTTTCATTTCAGGCCAGGTTGCTGTGCTGGCTCATCCTCCTTAGAGAAATATGCCACCTCCAATGAATTTCCTGATGACACCCTGAACTTCATTAAGACTCACCCGCTCATGGATGAGGCAGTGCCTTCCATCATCAACAGACCATGGTTCCTGAGAACGATGGTCAGGTGGGTGCCAAGCAAACCATGCCCCAAATGGATTTCTCTGACTTTGTTTCATGCTCATAGAATCTATCAGTGGATCATGCTTTGAAATGCCACAAACATCTTCTGCTATCCTGGGCACTGATTCAGCTATGAAATGCTGGCAGGTTGGGTGGATGCCATTAAATCCCCATAGCCACATTCCCAATGAGAAGAGTTCCAATATTTTCAGGCTAGTTGTACACATGCCAGCAATTAGAGGAAAGAAAGATATTTCCTTCCGGGTTAGCTCATTAATCCAATCTGTGCAAAAATAGAGGAGTGGTGAAAGAGAACCAGTGATTGGATGTGGATACCTGTTTGGGTGGTTATGGCTGCAAAACATGTTGCAGATTCCACATGGGCATGGTCCCTGGATTATTAGCTGTCAGATAGCATGTGTACCACATTTGCAGAAGTATGCCAGCATGAAGGGCTCATATTTTAGTATTCATTTTCTGAAGTGATGGCCAACAGAGATCTAGGATAGCATTAAGTATTCTTCCTTTTGTTTATTTAGGGCGTACTTTTCAAACAGTACAATAGGATTTCCCAAGTACCATCCAATTGTGGCAGTCTTCAAACAAATGCTAATTTATCATCATGTTTATACCCTGTCTTTATTGAAAGATACTAAAGTATTGTGATAGCTTTTGACCATTTGCTAGGAACCATGGTATATAATTTGCAGGAAGGCTTATGATTTCTGCCATGGTACTTAGGATAAATACATATCTATGGAAGGTTGAATGACCAAGGGATTCAGAGAAAGAATGCCCAGTAGGAATTATTCTTGGCACCTGATTTGGCTTGCTTGTCATTATATATATTAACAGTACCATCAAGCCTCCACATTCAGAACTCTTACAGGCCCTCTCTAAAAATCAGAAAGCTATTTAGTCTAGCATTTTGTTGATGAAAGTTTTGCACCTCAGAGGAAGAGTATGGAGAATGGTAGCCATTGCTTTTCAACATTAAAAGGAATGTTAAATGAGCTCACTTATTATTTCTTACCCTGTCCATAGGAGACATCAGTCTTTCCTTATTGCTCATGGAAGGGATCATTGCTGAGTGGTTTCAGATGGTTAGGGCTATTTATTATGGAACTTGGCCTCCATACACACATACCTCTTTTCTCCCCTTTGGAGCCATACTAATGCTCTGCATATGGAAATAAAGGACTAGAACAGCTTGAGAGAATTATTTATATGCATACATTTTTCTTGAGATTATTAGTAGGAAGCTATGTCACAATTGAAGTGGAAAAGGGGACACTTATTGATTGACCAACAAAGAGATAAAAAATATGATCCTGTCATTTTAGATACCGCCTGACCAAAATTGCAGTAGACACTGCTGCTGGGCCATATCAGAATCACACTGTGGTTTTCCTGGGATCAGAAAAAGGAATCATCTTGAAGTTCTTGGCCAGGATAGGAAACAGTGGTTTCCTAAATGACAGTCTTTTCCTGGAGGAGATGAGCGTTTACAACCCAGAAAAGTGAGTGGAATATTTGATCTTTTTTTAGTAGTAATTTGTTTTGTTTTATGGCCCCCTTTCATTCAGAGAACATCATGACAGACTTGCATTTTATGCATTTGTAGGTGACTCTTCATGCCATTTGAAAAAAATCTCTTAACACATTAAAAGCATTATTTTTCTCTGGCCAGTAATGTGTGTGCAGATAGATGAATGGGTGTGTGCCTGTCCACACAATCTGTTTCACCTTTAGTTAGATCACATTGAGAGATCACCTTGTGAACTGGGAAGTGAGGTGTGAGAGTGGTGGCAGCAACAAGAAAACTGATCCAAATAACTTCTGAGTGATATTGTCATGCCCCATAAAACTAGATGCAGCTATGACGGAGTAGAAGACAAAAGGATTATGGGCATGCAGCTGGATAGAGCCAGCAGCTCTCTGTACGTCGCATTCTCCACCTGTGTGATCAAGGTTCCTCTTGGCCGCTGTGAACGACATGGGAAGTGTAAAAAGTATGTATTTTGCTACACTGACAATTAGAAAGGTCTGCTGTGGTTAGAAAGGAGTCCTAGGTAGCTCATGATCATCCTCTTCCCACAGAACCTGTATCGCCTCCAGAGACCCATATTGTGGGTGGATAAAGGAAGGAGGTTCCTGTGTACATCTGTCACCCAGCAGTAGGTAAGGAGCCTGAGGTATGGGAGAGGTTAGAGTGGTCTTTGGCTGTGACACATTCCAGATGTCGGATTAGCTGCATTCACAAAACCAGCCCTCAGCCTTCTGTGCACACACCTCAGCCACAGGACTGTCAGTGTTATCCTTTCTTTTCTCATTTCGTAGACTTCCTAGGACATCATATGTGGCAGATTTCCAACTGAATAATCACCCTCACATGATTAAAAACACACAGAAAGGAATCACAGTGGGCTTCAATGTATTCCCTGGAGAGAGGGACAAGAAGGTGCCTGCCTTGATCATCGCGGTGTGAGAACAGCAGAGAAAAGGAGCAATAGGATTCCAATTAGATTAGTGCGGGGTTTGTCCAGCCATGGCAAAACCGACTCTTCTAATTGACTGTACAGGGTTGAGAAGAAATTGCAAAGCATTTGTTAAGCCACACATTTGTGCTGCAAACATGGCGTATACATCCAATAAAGCTTCCTCCTCTGCCGCAGAACAGTTGACCCTATTACTCGTTAGGCAGTCAATCAATTCTTGGCAATTTTCCAGTTAGTCAGCTAGGACAGTCTACCACGCCTGTGATTTTAGTGTTTAAAATTGTTACCCCAGCTTTAAATGCTTAAATGGCATTGGCTAAGAGCTTTCTTTTTATGTTTTGACCTCAGTACACGTGAAATCCAAAATAACATTTGGAAAAATATTCAATTCATCTTTGACAGGTTACGGCAACTCAAGTGAGGTGCCATATGGCAGTAGAGGGCTTTGCTTCAACAAAGCCACCCGTTGAGCCTCCCTGGATCCAAAGGGCAAACAACCATTTTCACATGGCTCTGAGACTTTTTTCCTATTTTAAAATAACTAGATAAATGGATAGAAGGGCATATCTGATGATCACCATCTGCATAATTTGAGGACAAGTATTCCCATAAACACAGCTAATGATAACCGTCAAATCTGACCTGGAAACTTGACTACGGCAAGGAGTTGACCCACTATATATTATTAGAGCAGCTTTGCAAGTAGCAATGTTGACATACTACAGAGTTAGAGTTTGTATCTCTCTCTCTTTTTTTTGGTACCAGGGGTTGAACTCAGGAGTACTCGACCACTGAGCCTCATCCCCAGCCCTATTTTGTGTTTTATGTAGAGACAGGGTCTCACTGAGTTGCTTAGTGCCTCGCTGTTGCTGAGGCTGTCTTTGAATTCACGATTCTCCTGTCTCAGCCTCCCATCGTGCTGGGATTATAGGTGTGCACCACTGAGCCTGGCTGAGATTTGTATCTCTTTGTGGGAATCTTCCAGGTAGAAGAGAAAAGATCACAAAACACAAGGAGGAAAGCTAAGAAATGACTTACCTTTTCTTGTGTATTAAACGTGTGACCAAAGGTAGCAACATTTTTCATGAACTATTTTTAAATCAACACCAGAACTCCAAAACAGTTCCTTTAAGGCCTGTATACATACTTCAATGACTAGCATTGCTCAAAACATGTGGAACTCTGCTTGGAGAGTCAGCTTCAGGGCCTGATTAATACTGGCTTTCATTACCACTAGAAATCTTTATCCTTTGAAGATGAATTTGATTTTTAATGCAGCAAAAAACATTAAAAACTAAACATGATGGATTATTAGATCAAGGTGTGACTTTCCAAACAGTTTATATGGCTCACAAATAAACTCTGAGGGCAGTCACAAAATAGAAATTTTATGTGTATTATGGGAATAAGCCTTGTCCAAAAAAGGACAGTATTCCTTTGGCTAATGCCAGTATGTTTTATTTTAAAAATCAAAATAGGTATTATTAAAATTGATTTTATTAATGTCATGTAGCTTGTACAACTCATTAGTGGCCTAATGGACTTGTAAGAAAAAGAGCATGCAGAGGGGAATGAATGTAGAGTCCTGAGGACTAGGACAGGGCTGGCAGGGAGCAGAAATCCTAAATAGTCCCAGCAAAATGCACCAGCGGGTTCTGTCTCCTCACAGGCCCCACATATCCACTGGCCATTTATACCTTTGAACACTTGGGTACACAAGTTTCTGCTAGGTAAAGAAATAGAAAAAGCTCCAGGAAGGCAAGATAGTAGTGAAAGAAAAAGTAGAAAAAAAAAGACTCCTTTTTAATTTATAGTCCTTTGCATTGCTTATATGAAGAGTGTTTTTTAACATCTAAACTTTTTTTTTTGGTACTGGGTATTGAACACAAGGGCACTCAACCACTGAGCTGCATCCTCAGCCCTATTTTGTGTTTTATTTAGAGACAGGGTCTCACTGAGTTGCTTAGTGCCTTGCCGTTGCTGAGGATGGCTTTGAACTTGTGATTCTCCTGTCTCAGCCTCCCAAAGTGCTGGGATTACAGGTGTACGCTACCGCACCTGGCACATCTAAACTTTTTAAATGTTTAAGAAATACTCAGGGAATCAGACTGAAAAAAGAATGTAAATAATCTACAAACTAATTAACTCCCTGAATAAGATCTGAATTAACTGCTTCAACCATGAATTCTCTTTGGAGATTCACATATAACTCATTTCTATAAGCTTCAGAGATAAATTTTCAAGCTGATATCTATTTGTTTTTTGCACCTGTCACTTGATTTATCAAACTGTGTTACTTTCTTTAGTGAAACTTAACACACATTCCTGAGTCATGGCTCATATTTTTGTATTTGTTTCTGTCTTTCTTTGTCTTCTTTTTTTGAAAGACTGACTTTTGAGCAGGACATAGAGCATGGCAATACAGATGGCCTGGGAGACTGTCACAGTAAGTAGAGCTTTTTATCCATGTTTGTCTTTGAGTGAAGATGCTTTTATCACATGGCCTAGAAACATTATCCCACATGTAGAACTGAATGCAGCTGATGCTGAAACATGCATAAACAGAAATCATCTTCTAAATATCAAGAAAGTGGGGCATATAAAAGCCAGTGTGGTCAATGTTGTTGCTATAAATGCTGGCACCCATTTTGTGGAACAAATTCACTCTAGAGAATATTAATTGTAACAAAGCAGTAAGTTATGTCAGCATTTCCATTACAAAATGACAGTTTTGTTGTTTTTTAAAAATACATGCATAATATTATACTGTAACTTTTAGCCAAAATAAATAAATAATAAAAGATTGATCATTGTACTCTAGCTTTTTCACTAAGACTGTTTTATTCTTTTTGAACATATTGACTAACAAAAGTAATTATTTTTTAAAATTAGATTTATGTATATTACCATTTGTGGTAGAAAAAACTTTCAGAAATAACCCATAAGCACAAAGTGATTCAAAATAACATTTTTATAGGAATTAGCTTACTGTACCAATATCAGAGTCCTTATGTTATTAAATGGTAGCATTTTAGTTAACTGTGACAGCTAGATAGAATTACAGTATAAATTACAGTATAGTGGCACTGTCCTGTGTTGTTCTATAACCTGACTAATATCAATAGTCTCCTGAAAATGTTTTATTAATACTAATTTAAGAAATAATGCTAAACTCTTAGAAAAATGTTTGGTTTGTGATTTTTTAAAAATGTTACATATGCTGAATTTCAAAAAACTTGCATTCACAATAGCACCAAAAATTATCTCCAAATGGAATGAAACTGTATCACTTCTGATACTTGATTCTATAATGAAAATCTTGGAAATTACTCTAAGTCTTATAGCCATGCGTATGGAAATTTCAGACTAACATTGTCCAACTTTCCACCTTATGCTTTTTTACAGATCAGTTATAATCAAATAGACGCTTAATCCCAAATTCTTTGCCCTATATTTTTGTTTACAAAGATATTTTAAAAAAAAATCCTCACTATGTCTTTATATGCACAGTTTACAAATTAAAATTAGCATAGGAGACAGTATCATCACCAAAATGCCTGTGTCACATGCGTATGTACCTTAGTGTGTAGCAGTGAGTCAATCTGAAGTTTGATCATTGGGCCTTAGTCATCTTGGTGCCTTATGTCTTCAGTTTTTGTGGAAACAGATTTTGGGGTTTTGTACAGTTAATTAACTCACTTTAGTGAAACATTTTCTTTTTCTATGATCTGGTGATATGAGCATCTGTAGAAAAATGCAGTCTAGTTTTGGATTGAATCATGAAGAATGTGAAGATAGTTGTGCCTCTATAAAGTGTCCACTGTGTCAATAGTCTCACACCCATATCTGTGTTCTCAAGCAGAGGAAGCGAAGGAAACCTCTGTATGCAGCATAGGGGAGACCCTCTGATCCCAATCCAGTGATTTGCTTTGTATTCCCAGGATCATCTCTGTAGTCAAGCCCCTAAGCCTGCCTTTGTGCTTCCTAGTATGTTTCTTACCTTTAATTCCCTTCCTGAGGAAGCACCTTGGGGGGCTCACTCAGGGCAAGAACTGAGCTGTGCCTCCACCTGCCTATCTTTCCCAAGGGCTTTTCTTCTCCTTGTGCCACTGGAGCAGGAACTACTTTTAGACACCTATTCATTTATAGGTGTTCCAAGAGGAGTTAGGCAATTGGTGTATGATGACTCTTTAATAGGACCTTAAGAGGAAATGAGGAAATCATAAAGAGCCAGTGTCAGAGGCTATGTAACAGGCTGAGCAAACCAGAGGCCTGACCCAGACACACAGCACACATACCTATATATATTGCTTAATGAGTGTGTGGGTTTAGTTTTTTTGTTTAAAAAAAAAAACAGAAACCCCTGCTGAGTTCAGAACATTATGATACTGGACACCTCTTTCCAGCATGGTCATGAGGATGAGAAAAGAAAATGAAAAAACGAAGAAAAGTTCTTTCTTTAAGCATGTGGTGCAGGTGCCTCTTATTTTATCCACATGCATGTCATCACCAAAATCACATTAAGTAGGGCTCGAATTCTCAGAATCACATGTAATTGCAGTGACCATTTCCTCTGCTGACTCTTGGGTTTTCCCTGCCTCTTGGCAGTGACTTTGAGGAAACTCACTTGATGGAAGAGATATGGATGTGTGAAATCAAACTGAGTATAAAGTACCTTAGGTTCCAAGCAGGAATTAAAAGCACTTACTCAGAATTGGGGATTGTGTGTTGGCATAGTTCTGATTAGCTCCTTCCCACTTATTATGTAAGTCACACTAAGCAGAGTGTGAGATACCCAAGTAACCTCCTCCTCCCTTTTGTCTTTCAGATTCCTTCGTGGCCCTGAATGGTAAGGAAGATATTACTGTCATAATTTGATATCAGTGGAAATCTATCTGAGAAATCCTATTTCACTAATCCTCTTGAGCATTTTCAAACTTTAGGTTTCTTTTTAATTAATTTTTTATCCTCATTATTTTTTATAGACATTTCAACTCTTCTACCAGATCATGAAATGTCTTACAACACAGTGTATGGTCAGTTTATTGATATATAAATACATAATTTTTTAAAATCCTTTCAGTCACTCATATTGTGGTAGTTTATAGTTTCATTCCTAAACATCATGGACCAGATTCTTTTTACTTCAGAGCCCCAATTCACTAAAAATTATTTATAGATTTCACTGTGCTTCAAAAACCACTCTGCTTATATGAGACAGTTGATGTGGGAGACTGAGTCCTAAATTTTTAATCCATATAACATGAAATATGCCAACCTTCGGGAATTTGGTGAATATATTTAATGAGTTCTTCAGGGAAAAGAAACTGCTTTTGGACATAAAGCATATCCAAGATAAAAGAATATTGCTTAAAACTGAAATAAACTCCTCAGCTGATCGAGAATACCATCCCCCAAAATGCTGGCTTTCAGAACTATACCTTCCACAGGGGAAAATCTATACCAGGTACAGACACCAGGTTCTTATTAGGCAAAACTTTCCAATGTAGCATGAAATTGGCCATCAAAATTTAAGCTCACAAAGAGTATGAATATTTAAACATATCTTTAGTGAGATTTCTTCAGAATGTATACAAGGAAGAGTGACGCAGTGGAAATGATGTGCAAACAGGATTTATCCCATTGTTCTCAGTCTGAGATACAGGAGCATTATATTAAACACAGCTACAAAGTCCATAAACAGAATATTCTGAACTCATGGTGCAAAAAGTTAAGATGTAGGCATTTCATTTACATTTCTCAAAGTACCATGAAATATTTATTAAGTAAACAATCAATGCGTTATTTTTTAAATATCTTATGAAAAACATCTGTGTGGTGGCAACTTTATGCTTTTGCATTTTAATGGGGACAAGAGTTCAGCCATTTATAGTTTGTATGTTTAAGATATGCAACAAAGGAATAGTGACAGGAGGGTCTTTTAAATAAAGGGGTAGGTAATAAAAGAGGCCAGGAAAGTGAAGGCAAAGAAGGAAAAACAGAGGTAAGAAAGGAAAGCCATGAGGATTTAGGATTCAAAGATGGCTACAATAGCTTTATGTAAACGTTCACTCCCTGGGTCTGATTAGCATAAATAAAAAGCCCTTTTGAAGTCTTAAAGATCATTTTATGAATTAGAGCTGTACAATATGGAAAACCTTGCCTGGTTTCTGCTGACTAGCAACCCTGTGAAGTGAGGCAGGATGGAGGAGATGAGCCTACAGAATTCATCCACCTTTAACATTGTTTCATCTACAATTCAAACCAGAATATTGAACACTCTAGACTCAAAGAAAATCACTCAGGAAACACATGTCATCTAGCTTAGCCTTAGCCTTCAAAAAAGAAAACCCATTTAGCATCTGCTGTTTTCCAATATCATACTTAGCGATCATTTCCAATAATTGAATAATCTTTATCAGATATTGAGAAATTTAGACCTTGAAACTAATTGAACCAGCAACCTCCCTAACATTCATCAGTTACACTAAGACCAAATTTAACTCCCAGGCAATTTCTTATATAGATAGAATAATTAAACCATGGGATGCTCTTCATGAACAAAAATCACTCTTCAAGCTATGGTTTTCTATCTTATTTGCTTTTCAAAGGAAAGGTACCTATTAATTCTTCCGTATTAACACTCTAAAGGACAATGCCCATTCATCCTCATCTCTTGATCTGTGGTTTCTGTAATGAAACTAAAGAGTTGGAATTTTCCTATCAGATAATGATGCTGAATATATTCAGTATGAAGGATTAGGTGATTAATTGACCATCAAAATGAGTGATGGTCTAGACAGGATGTACAAAAATACAGGAGACTTTTGAAAAATATAACTATTACAAGAGATACCTATTTGGAAGTTAGTAAACCCAGAAGAGATTTAATTAATTCATCTAGCAAATATTTGTTAAGTGCCTGGTATATGCCAGGCAGTGAACTAGATGCTATATTTGTAGCATCAGAGGAAGGATCAGATTGCTATTTTTATGAACACAAATATAGACAAGAGAGTCAATCCCAAAGTCTAAAGTGCACCCAAAGCTGTTTCTAGCTGTGTCTCTTGCATGTCCTGCATTCTGTGGCTAAATGCAGACCCATACAGCAAACCCTAAACCACAACTGCCCGTCTCAGGAAAAGGAAGCATTTTGATAAACCATGCAAACTTTCTATTGGCAAAAACTGTATGCAATACCAGTTACAAATACAAGTACCCCTTTTAGTGAATTGGGTCCTGATTATTTTCCTTCTCTCTTCTTCTGTATTGATTTAGTGTCTCTTTTTTTTATGTCTAATTGGCTACAATCACTGTTAATAGGTTAGAATAGTTCAAAGAGTCTCTAACATCTAGAATCACAATGACTTGTAGATATAGAGAACCAATGTGATGTGCTCGACTTAACTATTTAAATATATCTATTTCATTGTGTTTTTGAAGTCATGCAGCATAAGTTTTGTTCATTAAAATGTGACCTTTTTTATTGGACTGACAAGCAAAATTACAAATCTGTTGACATATAATACGATAGCCACAAATGATTGCCTATTTTTGTAGCACTATTTTAGTTACAAAGTCTCTTAGGCAATGCATAAAAATAATATAGCCTCTAAAATCAAATTATAGGAAGGAATATAAGTGATTTCCTTAAAACTTTTTTTTTAAGCTTGAGGATGTAATAGCACACATCTTGATTTCAAACTGAGGACTGTTGCCTACTGTTTTGATGTGACAGTTCTGAAATTTTTCAAAATCAGGTATTGCTTTCCCTGATTGTTTAATTCACCACTGGCACGTGTTCCCTATCCTCAAGCATAAGTTTAAAAGATTACAGACCTCATGCTGCTTTGTTTATTCCTTTTGAATAAATCAGATACATGGTTTCTCTAGATTTACATATAGAAAATCGAGATGTGATGGGTATTAGACTAACGCTTCAGTGATAGGAAGAAGAGGCTGATTTCTCACATTTGTGTAAAACATTTTCCTACCTAACTACCATCTGGTCCACATTAATTTCCTCTCATAGCCATAGCTTTCCATTACCAATGAGTTTTCCATGTATTTGCAGCATATGGTCCAGGAAATCTTTCTACAGAGAATGTGTCCCTTAGGCATATATTTCCCCTAGATTACCATATTAAGAAATGTTCTCCCTAAACCATACTTATGGCATTACCATAAAATTGCCCCTTGAACACAGTTAAATTGAAAGTGCTAAAAATGCATATCAATTCAGGTAAAAGAAATTCTTGCTACTTGGAGGGGAAGATTTTTCCTTCCTCCCTTTCTTTTTCTAACTCCCTACCAAACTATTTCCAATTGTTCGCTTATGTTGAGTGCAGAATTCTCTCTTACACTGGTCATATATTTTACTAGAACAGTCTTGAATTCAGGAGTGGAAAATAGAGGTTATGTTTTAGACCTCAATGTAAGCAAAGAGGAAATAAAGGAAATTCCATGTTTCCCTTTCTCAGGCTGATTTCTCTGCCCCTGTTGTCTTATCAGTATTATGAGATGAGATGTGAAACTCAGAAACATAAAAACAAAAAGTCTAGAAGCAAGCATTCCCTGAGTCTTAAATGCACATATTTTTAGCAGTGGGATATGAAGCAGACTATTTTCAACAAAGCGGATGTTTGAAGCTGTGTGGGAGCCACACAAGTTCTGCATAGAAAGTGACTTCTTAAACATTACCAAAGCTTTATGGTAGTATTTAAGTGTGGTGTTTCCAGAGAAATCATCATAGCTTAGATGAGCCACTTGGCTTGCTTTACCCACCAAGCAAGATCCTAAAATAAAAAAACAATATTTAAATGTTTTCTGTAATTTGCAGTATTATAGTCTCCTGGGACACCAATGACCAATAGTAATTGTGGGAAAAAAAAACACAATGCAATGCATTTATCATTATTATCTCTGGCGGCCAGTATTTATTTATCATGCACACAGTGATCACATCCTGAAGCTGGAGGTTTGGGAGTTATTGTGGATCTGCCCTACTTTCTATCAAAGGTGCCGATTACACATGCACAGTAGTTGTCCTGATGTTTTTAAAAAATTGTTCCAAGAGATTGCTATAGGTAAAATGGTTTAATAAGCCAAAGACTCTAGTAGAAAATCACAAGGAGGTTATATTTCATTTCTACCAGACAGAACAGATAGTAGGGCTTCTTTAAATCATTGTGACAGCTTAGATCAAAGCACCTGATAGAATCTGCATTCAATCTTGTGCTGTGATAGAACAAGAGCTTACAGATGTGTTCATAGGAAATGTCCATTGTATCTGCTGTAACTCCCAACCTAGCCATTCTCCTGGCATTATCCTATGGGAGGCTACTCGAAATCTTAAAATCTCTCTTTTTCTGGTTTGAATCACTTCAGTGAGACCTCAAAAACATCATCTCATAAATACAAGTCATGAAACTATGAAATCAGCTTTATTGGAATAAAACATATAAGGCACAGCCATAACACATAACAGTTGAGGCCTCCATTCCAATGAAAAATAGGTGGGGGCAGATCCTTTTGGAAAACAGGAACTCCTTCCAGAACACAGAATGCTTGTGAAGTTGAGTCCAAGCTGAAGACAAGACACCCCATGGAGCCTGCATGGGAAGGGCTCAGGACAGTTGAGTTACTTGTGAAGGGGAGACACACATCCGCTACCACCATAAACCTGTCCCATCCTCACAGCATCCCAGGGTGGACACTTTCTGTCTTTAATGCTTCCCTGGGGATGACCAGATAAGGGCCACTAATATTTCTTGAGCCTCTAGTGTGTGTCAGACACTGTGCTAGATACTTTGACCATTATGTCACTTTATCCTCCCAACACTGGGAGATGTCATTATCCCCATGGTGTGCAGAGGAGAGGCTAAGTGGTTCCTGGGGCTCACCTAGCAAGTAGCTGAGATCTGGCCATTCATCCTGTAACTACAAGTTCCAGAGGGTATTGTTCTGCTGAACAACACCCCCACCATCACCACGAGTAAGCCTTGCTGTTTTTAGGGCCATCTTCCCGTCTCTCAGCCCTCTCCTGGCCTCTGAGCAAAGGGAATGTGGGTCTCTCCGGTGATGTTTTCCCTAACTGTATTTGTGATAAAAACAGGGCACGCCAGTTCCCTCTTGCCCAGCACCACCACATCAGATGCGGCGGCTCGTGAGGGGTATGAGTCTAGGGGAGGAATGCTGGACTGGAAGGACCTGCTCGATTCACCTGACAGCACAGATCCTTTGGGGGCAGTGTCTTCCCATAATCACCAAGACAAGAAGGGTAAGGCCTTGGAAATGCCTCTTCCTTGGCGGGGAGAGTAGGGTGGGGGGAAAGCGGGGAGGACTGTGTAACTGTTTCCAGCTAAGTCCAAGCAGCATTTAGGAACCTCCAATGCACCATGACTGAAAGCTTCTCAAAATTAAGACTGACAGTCCTAAATTATTATCCTAAATTATCCTAAATTATTCCTGGATGAAAGAGAAACCACACAAAACAAATAACACATCTCTGAGTTTCTTCCACCCATAAGAGGTGTGGCTTGGCTCATATCAGATGCTGGCTCCTGAGATCCCTTGCCACTCCTCTCAGTCACATGCTGTGATTTTTTTTGGACCCTCTCTTCCCACCATAATGTGATGGAATGCCGTGCGGACTTTGGCAAGTAAATGTAATACAAGTAAAAGCCCATTAATCAGTGAATTGAGAAATAGCCAGGCAAAGTCTTTTCTGGCTGGTAGCATCTCTCCCTCTCACATGGTGCTGAATTTGAATAGGGCTGTGGTCCTCAGACTACTGTAATTGCCCTCAGAGGACAACAGCTGAAACAAAAAATATGTCATTTAATCAAGGAGAATTGCTATGCATTTAAAATGGAAAGGAAGCCACGCTAAATGAAAGGGACTCTACTGTGAACTGTCCTAAATTCTCCTTTGCTTTCTTTGCTTGACTGCAGACAGGAAATGTCATCTCTTTTTTTGCCATTTGCTGCTTCTGGTAACACATCCTACTTCAGTTGCAGCTGCAACCAAAGAGGCCTTTACTTGTCCAAAAAACAGTCTTGTAAATCAAAGCCTGAAAAGCCCAGTTATGTTGCTGAGCTGTTTCCCCCCATTCAGAATCGTTAACTTCTATATGTTTTCAAGAGTTTCATCCAAGCTGGGTGTGAGTTTCGAGGGCAGAGCAGCCCCCGTGACCCTTGAAGACAGTCTCTGTCATGTCCTCTCCCAGAGCTTTCTGCACACACATTTCCATCTTTACTTCAATAGAATATTTTCTGAGCAGAGACCCATGCTAAAGTTTCATCATCTTTTTTTGCTTTTCCTCTCCTGAGAGTGCTCTACACTCTCTCCTGTCCTATTTCCAGAGCCTAAATGTAAAGATCAACCCAACCCCTTTCATCTTGCCCTTGAGCATGTCCCCTTCACTGATTTTATTATTCTTCTATAGACTTCCACTCTTAATATGCCCTGCCTCAAATCTATTTAAAGAAAAAAAGAAATAAAAAGCAGGTTTTGTCTCATCAGCCTCTCTGTTCCTAGCATCCCGAGAAAGCACCCGATGGAGGAGAGACTGCTTGACAGGCCACAAGTCCCAGCATGTGCCATTATTTGTGATGTGTGGCTCCAGACCTCAGATGTATTGGTCTTGGCTGTGCTCAACAAGAGACAGCTTAGTAAAAATCACTTTGTTTTTGCCCACTGTGATTTTTTAGAAAAACAGTCTTTCCAGTAAAGTCTTAAATATGTCAACCAAATATCTAGCTGTTGGTTGCAGTAATTTACTCTTCACTGAGAGGGGTGGCATGGATTTTCTCCAATCGTTAACTCCCCTAAGGAATGGAGGTTCTCAAAGAGTCCAATTAATACTTTGACAGATTGTTTTAAAATTCGGCATTGTTCATTCTCTTGGGTCTTATTATGAATATTGACAAAGCTGGAAGCAGTCTGCATATTGTCAAACAATGGTGGCAGAGGTGATTGCATGGGTGTTTAACATGATCACTGTTCTTGTGCTATTAACTCCTTGCCTTGCCCTGTCAAATTTGAGTTTGATTTTTGACGATTTGTTATATATTTGATGGGGCAATGCCAATGAGTTGTTAAGCAGAAATTTGAAAAAAGATATAGCTTAGTGTTCCTTTTATCATGATTTTTTATGATTTGAATTTCCATTTTGCTCTGAATTACTTTTCTGTTTACTGTTCATGATTTATTTCAAGCTTTTGTTTCATTTTGCCAAGCACTGTGTGGTATGACTTGGTGATGGCGTTACTCTGTTGGAAAAGTCTCAGTCCTTTTCTGACTCATTATGATGTCCCTTAACCTGAACCAATCTGTGACTCCCTTGCTTCTTTTCATTCCCTGATGTTGGTGCCTTAATGATGTCACACCCGTGTGCGCAGCATCTCCTGGGATGCGGGAGTTCCGTGGGTTTCCTGAGGGCCTCTGATGGGTGCTCTTTTCACTGGGTCAGTTGTCTCATGGGAATGTGACATTTGTGTGCTCCAGCTTTGGGAGCTAAATATACTCTGGAATTGTTTCTAAAATATCCCACATTCCCCTGCTAAGCAAAAAGTGTGTCTGCTGACCAGCGAGCTGAGGAAGAGGCAAGTGTCCAATGCCCTTTTTATTTTGGCCACTGAAAAAGAGCCAGTGAGCAAAATGAGTCCAACAGCTCTTGTCTGCAGATCTGCTGATGCTCCTGGGCTGGTCCCCTTCTCTGCCCCAGTTCGTGCTCCAAACAGTTCTGCATTTCCAGAGTATGTTTGCTTGCCTTTTTCTTTCTTTTCCCTGCTGTGTCCTTCGTCTTGATTTAATCCTGTGCGTCCCTCTCATTCTGTCAAAGCACTGCTCTCACCTTGCCATCTAACCCCCTTCTGCTACCATTGTTCTTAGCCTCCCCCTTTCAAAGTAATAGGCCCAAAGCCCACTGCCTTCTGTGGAACATTCCAAGGCTCTTTCCTTCTAAACTGTGATCAGCATTTGTATGCTGTATGTATATATAGTTCTCACTAACAAAGTGTGAGAGGAGACCTGCAAAGAATGCAGAAGCATTATCATAGAAAATGAAGTAATTTTCTCTCTCAGTAACTGGCCTTGCCCTTCATTACCCTACTGGCCTTGTCTAATGTCTCTTGTCCTTGCTGCTTTTCTTTAAAATTGCCTGATATCTTTTAAGCCCTGGATTCATTAGTAAAAAACACAGTCAACCACTCTGTTTTATCTCTGGGTCCCTCGATGTCTGGAGCCTCCAGAGCCAGCCCTTTAATCACCAAGCTGATAAATTAGATGCAGTCCTCAGTACTTCTTTCTTGGTTTTGCCACATCTAAAAATATATATTATTTATTCATCCAATAACTATTGAGATGGTAATGGATAGTTACACAGGGACTCTAATTACACATAAATAAGAAAGAAAACCCCCATTTATTTTTAGATCTGGCTTATTCCCTACTACCCCTCCTAACAGCAAAAGAAATAAGAGCTGCCTTTTTTAGGTTAAACAATCCTGAGAGTGAATAGCCGCTCCTGTGCCTCTTGTGTCTTACCAAAAGTAACAATATCATAAAGCTGATTTCCAAGAGGACCGTAAGACATGTGGAGGAAGTTAGCTATGTACAAAGCTGCCAGGTCCGATGTGTAGCAGAAATACAAACTCTGAAAACCAACTGCTGCCATCAGGGACACAGCACAAATTCTGAACAGAAGAGAAGCCCCTGTTCCTGACTTTGTTTTATAGAGTTCTTGTGAGTTCTCAGAAAGTAGATGAAATTGTAAATAGAGAAAAAGGTATTCTGATCTGATGAAAAATGCCAGAATTGTATGCTTATATAATATAGAGAATCTTTAAAGTGAGGTATTATCTCATAATTACATTTAGTCAAGAGATTAAACAAGGAAAGCACAAAGAAACAGATTTTAAGTTTGAGGTGACATGAATAATTTAAACCAAAATGTAAATGTTGACTATGTTCTAATCGATGTGCAAGCTATTTATGTAAGCAATTTGTAGTTGGGAAAATAATATTCCAGTAAGATTCATGAGATCTATAAAGGATGATGAGTATGCTTAGTTATTGTATGAATCACAGAGTTTATCAACAATCCTCTTTATAGTTAATTACTTACTCCTTTCGTGTACTGTGGCCTATGACAGTCTTGCCTCAGTGGCACACGTAGCTCTGCACTTGATGATTTAGGGGCTTGGGGACATCATGGCCTTCAGGAATAGTGCCCTTTTCGTTTCTCTTTCAGTGTGCTTGATTATGTCAGGGAATAAGTCTCAATTTGATCCTTGATCATTAACAGTTCCCTAAACTTGCCATACCCCTGTTTGACCAAGAGGATGGGCCTTAGACTGTTGCTTTATCTTGGAGCTGGATCCAGCTGGAATTAACATTGTTTTGCTTTAAGTTAATTTTATTTTTACGGTTAAATTCTCTCTATGAAAAATGACACGCATTTCCATTTATGACAATGTTGTAAAGTTTCCATTTGAAACACATTTTAAAGACAATTTAAATACTGAGTACATAATAATACAAGAGGTAGTAAGGAAATAAAATCTTAAGTAAATAATTTGGTAGGTGAGGCTCATTGGTATGGTTAACCTTAATTCACTGAGTAAAGTTTGGGTAACTCTGGCCTAAAGCAACTAAACGAGTCCTGTGAAGACTAAACTATTACCAAGATCGGGAGACTGAGGTAATAGGAGGATCATAAGTTCAAGGCTAGTCTGGGCAATTTAGTGAGACTCTTTCTCAAAAGAAAAAGTAAGAAGGGCTAGGAATGTAACTGAGTAGTAGAGCACCTCTAGGTTCAATCCCTAGTACCAAAAAAAACAAGGACAACAGCTGAGCATAGTGGTATAGACTGTGGCAGGAGATCACAAGTTGAGACTAGCCTCAGCAATTTAGCAAGATCCTATCTCAAAATTAAAAAGGGGTGGGGATGCATAACTCAGTAGTAAAGTGTCCCTGGGTTTAATCCTCAGTACCCTCCCCCTAACACACACACAAAGAACTACTACCAAGAACTTTGCTTTTGAAACTGAGAAGGAGGACAGTGAATGACCCCAAATCCTCTATTGGCTGGGCACTGCAAAGCCAAGCATATACATGCATCAGTCTGAGTGTAAATTACATCATCTCATGCTCTTCTGATTCCTTTTCAACCTACTGAGCTTTGTAATTAGGTATGGAAAGTTTGGTCAAGTAGGAATTTAAAGAAAAATGGATTTAGACTAAAAAGAATTAGCCACTCTAGACTTATTAAGCATCTGGCAGGTTTTTTCTCCACCCCAGTAGTGAGCACCCTAGTGTAGGCTGCAGTTAGTAATTACTTAAATTGTGGCTTAGGGAAAGCTTACCTGCAGCATCTCTGCCTCTCATCTACTTTTCTGGTATTCATAAGGACTCTGGTATTATAGAGCATTCCCCTGACTTGACATACCTCACTCTTTGCCCTTCTTCTCCTTTCCTACCATGCACTCTTTACCTATGCTGAATCGCAAACACTGGGAGCAATCTGTGTTTATGAACAGACAGATCTGCTTATGAGTGTGCATAGTTACTAATAGACTGGAGTCTGATTACTCTTGAATTGTAACACTCTCCAAGGCTTAAAATCTACAGCATTTGGGATTCTAAAGATCCCAGTTCTCCCAATGAGGAAGATAATTTCTTGGCTTGTGTCAAGTCACATGTAAGTGATTTTATATACAGAGAAATTTATTCCTGATGACAGTAATATGGAAAGAAAAATAGGCATCTCTTCTTTTCCTGACCTTAACTTGGGCTAAATGTTTCCTGCAATTTCTTCAGTAACAATGCTGTAAAAAAATGTTTTCTGTACCGTCTCAAGCAAAATGTTATCACTAGTTCTGTAGTGCAATTTGGATGTCAACGAGAAGTTTGGGGCTATTATAGAGACAGACATAGTTCCTGTCCAAGAAATATCAAACTGCCAGACAAAGCACAAGTAGACGCAAAAGCAGAGAAAAATGCTTTATGATCACGACTCTCTTTGTGAACAAAGAGAAAACATACACAACAGACTTTTGAAAAAGATACTAGACAACTAAAGGCAACTTGGCAGGACACAGCAAGGACACAACATTCAAACATTTTTCAGCTTCTTCTCTTTGGTCTTTTCCTTCAGTACCAATATTACAGCAATAATATATCTCTAGACAGGGAAGACAAGGAAAATGAGGGGTGTTGGGTGCAGAATTCATGTTTAAAATTTTTCAGGAATGCTGGCAAACTATTTCTTTCATAGGTCAAGCTACTTAAAAAAAAACTAGGCTCATACTGATTTGCATAACTTTTACTAGTTAGGCACAGTATGGCAGCCATTTTTAGAATTAAGGTAGAGCAAGAGTCTTCAGGAGACGTCAGAGAAAGAGTTCTGTCTTATGGGGAGTCCTCTGAGAAGGGCAAGGTCTCTTACTTGCACTGAACAATTGGAAATTAACTGGACTAGGGAGAAAAGAAACATGTGTGGGGGCTGGGGTGGTGGCTTAATGGTAGAGTGCTTGCCTTGCACATGTGAGGTACTGGGTTCAATTCTCAGCACCACATAAAAATAAATAAATAAAATAAAGGTATTGTGTCCATCTATAACTAAAACAAACATTAAAAATGAGTAAAGTGGGGCTGGGATTGTGGCTCAGCGGTAGAGCGCTTGCCTCGCATGCTTGAGGCCCTGGGTTCGATCCTCAGCACCACATACAAAGCAATAAAATAAAGACATTGTGTCCATCTATAACTAAAAAAATATTTAAAAAAAAATGAGTAAAGTGTTTCATTAAAAAAAAGAAATAAATATGTGTGGTCAGAGGCAAGGAAAGCTAAGAGGAAGAGTAGATTGTTGATGTTCCAAGAAACCTTTTGAATTAAAGTTTATTTTTCTCTTGAGGATAATAGGAAAGGTATTGCTCAAAGTTCATAAGAAATCTGGTATACAAAGGTACTGCTATTGGTGATAATGAAAGATGAAAGATTCTTAAAATTTAGTGTTAGTTTTTTTATTTGTAAATTGTGCTATACCTGTCCTATAAAGATTCAATATCATTTTTATAACTCAAACTATTTTAACCAACTAAAGGTTTGAGTGCCTCTAAAGAATGTTTGTGGCTGTAATCCCAGCACCTTGGGAGGCTGAGGCAGAAGGATGCTGAGTTCAAAGCCAGCCTCAGCAATTTAGCAAGGACTTCAGTAACTTAGGGAGACCCTGTCTCAAAATTAAAAAAATAAAAAGGGCTGGGGATGTAGCTTAGTGGTTAATTGCCTCTGGGTTAGATCCCTGGTGCAGGAAAAAGAAAAAAAAATGTTCGTGGGAGTCATTGGAAATACACTGTGGGGGAGTAGAAGAGTAGAGTTGCTGCACAAAATATGCCCAGTTAAATTTGAACTTCAGATGCATCTGTGTACTGTTTTTAAATATTTAGATAAAACTAAATAATTTTACTGTAAGCATATCCCAAATATTGCATGGAACACATTATTCTCTGAAACATTACTGTTTCCATCTGAAGTTTAAATTTAACCTAGTGTCCTGTATATCTTTTGCTGTCTGAATCCCATTGAAGAAGTTGCAGGTAACTTATTCAGTGAAGCTATACAAAGCATAGTCTCTAGATTATATTTGTTCTTTTACTCTGGGAAGTCTACAATAACCCACATCAGAGGAGTTTAAGTAAAAAAATAAATTATTCATATTTAATTTCAGAAAATGATCACTTAAGGTTACATATGTGTTTGAAATGTGATAAAGAATAATTTAAAAGATTACCACTGAAATCAAGCTTTCAAATGACACTTTCAAGTGAGAAAGGCTCAGAAAACAAAGTGTTCCTGAATAGGAGCATCGTTAAAACAATTGATTCTTTAATTTTCTTTAACCTCATGTTTTCAGCGACATGTATTTTTTGTCTCATTTTCAGAAAGTACCAGAAAATAGTAGTGGTATTGATAACTCTAGTCACAACGAAAGGCCATACAGCCTTACAAACCTTTCCTTTGTTTCTTCACTCATTCAACAGACATTCAGCAAACACGTACTAGATGTGAACATGATGTTGAGTATTACAGAAGATGCCGATTTGATTTCAACATAAGTCTGCACTCAGGTAGCTTGCAGCCTAGCAAGGGAGGTACGCAGGTGATCTGCCTAACTGGGGCAGAAAGACTCTGAGAGAAGTCGAGGAAAGAAAGGTGGGCAGAGCCCTGAGGGAGTTAAAGGAGTGACTGATGGGGGCAGGGGCAGCAAAGCACTGAAGGAAAGATGGATTTTAGGGCAGAAGGGGAAGACATTCCAAGGCGAATAAATGGCATAATCAAGATGTAAAGCTGTGAAAGTACAGCATGAGATGATAAAGAGGAAAGCAGTATGGGGTGACTGAAGTGATAAAGTACATGGAGGGCTGGAGTGGGGGCTGAGATTAAATGGTCGTCTGGAGCCCTAAATGCCATGCTTTGGCTTTAGCTGCAGGCAGTGGGGGATAGGATGATAGGTGGTGGGAAGACAGAGACCCAAGGAAGGGGAAGGAACAAAAGTAGAGAGATGGATAGGTGATATACAGTAAACAGGTTATGTAATTATATGAGGTTATTAATTACATATACACCATAAATTTGGGAAGAGGAACTTTGCATCAATTTAGAATCTACAGTGTCCGTTACCACCTATCCCTGACATTTTCCTGGTAGATGCTTCTTGCCAAACTAAGAGCTTTCTCCCAGGTAAAGTCTGAGAAAAGCTAAACTCCAAACAATGGCTTCTCAGTCACTTTTAGTTAAAACGCTGGAGTTCATGGCTTATGACAGACATTTTATTCAGGACAAATTTTGAAATCAGAGGAGGCTGAGAAAGAAATGACAATGTAATCCAGGGTGCTACCCTGTATTTTTACGATATTCTTTCTTTGTCACCTACTAGGAAAAGAGTCTATTTGTGGTCTATGGCTTTTCTTTGAAGGACCAAAGAAAACAGCACTGTAAGCAGGTCAGGTGCTGGTCCTCAAATAGACCAAGTGGCAGTTCCCCCGCATGAGTGTGTGCCAGGGAGGAGGGTGAGCACTGAGAAGCCCGAGTAGAAGGCTGTAATCATTCTTTCACTACTGCAGGCATGGATGTAGATTTGATTTAATTAATTTTGTATCCTCTTGACAACTTGCTGAATTTATCTAAGGTCCTGATGAGATTATTGTGGAAAGGGTAGGAGAGAAAAAAAAGTTAAATGTCAGCCATGTCGAAGGCTGTTTTATCTCCTTGCCTGCCTGAATCTGCATACCAATATTTGAATTTTCTAGAGATAACCACTAACCCATTTTTTCCCACCTACTATCCACTTTCTCAAAAAATGGAGATATTAAATTATGATTATGGAGACTTGAACTTTTGCTTTTAATAGCAACTTAAACCTTAGGGTATTAAAAAAGTAAATTCATCTTGTGGGGGTGCTTCGTACCTTTAACCTACAGCTGCTGTTTCAAGCCCTATCTTTCTTGACATGAAACTTTACCCCACCCTTTTCCTTCAGTTTCCCCCCCACACACACACTCTCTCCCATCTTTTGTACAAAAACACACACAATGACAAGAGTTTTCTGACAGCTTAATGGAACTTTCAAGGACTACAGGGACTAGGTTAGGCATGATCTTATTAACGGAACATCTGGAGTTGTTACAGACTTCCTCTTTGACTCAACTGCACCATGTTCATCTAGATTCTGTTTTGTCCTAACAATAAAACTGTGAAGAAACAATTTATAGTTTGGATCCTATACAATAGAAAATTAATATTAGCTTTATCCCAAAACTTTCTGATAGCCTAGTTTCATGAAGTTTTTTTTTTTTTTTTAAGTTTAGAAGTATGAATTTGCAAACCTCATTGTTTCACAGACAGACTAGTCTACAGAGGGCAAGGTAGTAGAAACCAGGTAATTTCCTGAGGGTAACTTCTCTTTTCTTTACATTACACATGAGAATGACCTCACACTCTGTAGGACTTGCCCAGAATACACAATGAATGTCACTGCCCTGCAAAGAGGCTGAAAAATCTGTGTTCACTTGCTGGTTGCAGAGAGATACAGGCTATACAAATAATAGGTAAACCCCTGCAAAAAATGTATAGGCTACTGGAAGCACTGAAAGAAGCCATAGGAACCTCATCATATGTAAATCTCTTAGCACTTTAAATCTCAGAAGGGCCCTGAAGTAAACTAGTGAAATGTACTTGGATATACTCAAATATACTGGGGGCACAGTAGATGAGATCCTAATCAGCATCAAAGTCAATTACAGTCAACGTCAAGTTTTGTCGTCTTTAATATTTCTTAAGTTCTTGTAAGTCCACAACTTGTGAACTATCTTTGTAAAGTGATTCATTTTTAACAAGGTAATATGAATTCTCCCACTCCAATTATTTTAAAATTTTATAATTTTAAAAGGATGCTTTTCTTTTCACATTTACTAAAGTCAGAGATAGTGATTATGAGCTGTATAGAAATAACAGAAGTTCAGTATAGACAGTCATTGTCAGTGCTTTATTAGGAGGAGAAATGGTGTTGAGAAATTTATAGGACTGAAACTGCATTATGCCTGACCTTTTGGGCATATTAAAGCATGTCATTTCCAGTCCTGTAGCCTCTTGTTATTCATAAATAATAGATAACACTGGACACAGTCACCTGACATTTGTTAAGGTAATAAATATACCCTAAGTGCAGAAGGGTCTTGCACTCCAGGATTTAAAAGCACACAACAGAAATTTTATGTAACTTAAAATGTCTTATGTAATTCTATGGATTTGCAGGTTCCGTTCAGCTCAGCAGATCAGGAGGTGCCAAGCTCCATTGAGCACACTGTTGTGCTAGGCATTTTTTTTTTATTATAAAGCAGGACCTTAATGTGGGCAATGAAACATGAGCTCGGGTCCCTCTTTTTAGTCCTAGAAAATAAAGGCAAACCTAGTTTCCTTTCTCTTGTCCTGTCATGCAGATGTCGAGGAAGGGTTTTGGCATCATCCCCTGATCCATTCTCAGTGTCACTTGATGGCCATGAGTTGAGTTTAAGGGTCTGATTTCTGAGGTGAAATTAGATATGGGTCTATAAAGGAGGCTACTTTATCCAATGGCTCCATTAAATGTTCTGCCTCTTCTGCCCCTGCGTCCAGTCATAACCAGACAGACCTCTGTGGTTCCAAGGTCAACAGGTTCCCATCATCGTAAACAGAGATGGGAACATCAAAAATTCCTCTCTGTGTTTCTTCCTATCAGGGTAGAGAGACCACAGGCATTTTCCCATCAGCTTCCATTGCTAGCAAATTTGGTAGATTGATACTATAGGAGTAGCACAGCATTTTAGGTCCTATATCACACTTTTGTCAAATACCAAGGGAAAGTGTGAGGGATTTGTCTTTTGAACAAAATAACAACTTTGTGTTCTTTATCAGAGCATAGTAACCTTAGTAAAGAAATTATACATGTGACTCACTAAAGACTCAAGCTTTGAACACCAAGAAGGATTCCATGCATTTACTTCTTATGTATTTTACAAATCATTTTGGAAGTCTGGCTACCCACTGGCTCAGTGGTCTCTGAGGATGGACTTTAGAGCTAAACACCCAGATGTTTTCTAGAATATCATTGATGTCATTTAGGACAGTGCCTCTCAAACTTTAGTGAACATAAGAATCATCCAGAGACCTGTTTAAACACAGGTTTCTGAGGCCAGCCCAGAGACTCTTAGGCAGAAGGGTTGAGTAGGACCTGAGGATTTGTTTATAACAAGTTCCAGGTAAGGCTAAAGCTTCACAACACTGGGACTCAAGGTGCTTTCCAAGTTGCTCACTAACCAAGATTCCGTTGTATTTTTAAATCTTTATTTTTCTACTCTGAATGAACACAATTGAGCCTTACCAGTGTTGCCTTAAAGTAGTCTATCTTGGATCGTAGAAGGCAGGCAACTTAGAAGGCAGGCAACTTGTCAGAACTTCTAGAAATCCTGTCATATTGTTAATTGAGCATTAACACCTTTCCTGCACAATGCCAACTACTTTACATATTTTTAGCCTATTTAGTTCATTTATTTAGCCTATTTTTATTTGTCTAACAATGCTCATCTCACAGCACTACTGGGGCTTAGAGACTGAGTGACATGCCCAAGGTCACACAACTAGTTATTTGTAGAGCCAAGATACAAATCCAGGTCTTTATGACTTCATAGTTTATGTCCTTAACCAATAACACCTACCTCATCCTTGCCCCAGATCCTAAGAACTCTATTCCTAGCAAGTTTAAGTTTTCAGAATATTAAGACAGACTTTTCTCGTGTTTGTTTTACCTTGCTTTGTAGAGAAAAATCAAAGCACTGCAAATACTCCAAACAATGGATTATCTCAATTTCACCTTTTTTATTTTTTTTAAGAAGAACCACTCCCCATTGTCTAGCTTTGATGGCCCTGTGAGAGAGCAAAGGAAGAAGATGGGACCAGGAAGTTGGAAAACAAATACTTTGTCTTAGTTTCAGAAAGCACATAGATGTTGGGTTTCCGGTCATATTTAGAATGAAAACCTCAGGATAGGAAAATAAACCTTGAACATTCTGCAAAACCTTGGCCGAAATAAAATAATTCTTACCAAAAAAGAAAAGAAATGCAGGGGTTGGTTGTTTCATGAAAATAAAAAGGAGACTGTTAGAGTAGAGGAGGTACTGGGGAAAAAAACTGACCAAACTATATTGCTATATTGTGATTGTGTGCATGTATGAATACGTGACAACTAATCCCACTATTATGTCTAATTATAATGCACCAATAAAAATTTTTTAAAAATTATTATAATTTTTTAAATTGCCATAAAATGCATTTAAGAATTAAAAAATAAAATAATTTTGGCCTGTACAGGAATAATAACAGTTCTAAAACAGAACCATACACCAACATTCCTGGGCATGGCCCTTAAAAATTATCCTGTTATGACTCTTGGTCCAGGCATCAGTCCATGCTCTGGGTAAGGAAAGTGTCTTCCCATTGGCAATGCCAAGCCTAAAAGTGGAGCCGAGGGGTGTCAATGAACAGAGCACAGAGGGGAAAATGAAGCTGTTTCTTCTCTTTAAAAAAAAATTAATTCATTCATTAAAAAAGTGAAGTCCAGTGAGAGTCATGCTTACTCTTTCTCTCCCTGGGATATCATCCCAACCAAAAATGCATCAATTTCAGAGGTGATAGTAGTGGAAGTGGGCTCATCCCCAGTCAACCACAGTAAGCAGTATTTCAATATGTGAGCTTTAAAATTGCTTCTGAACTGAGGATATTAAATGGCTAAGAAGCTGCCTCTACTCTGCCATGGACACTAACCTTATACCATGCCCCTCCCAATACCTAATCTTCAGCCTGCCAGGAAAACCAAAAAGAAGTAAAAAATAAGAGAAAAAGGAAAGTTTGAGTTATAAACTCTAAGCCCATTTCCATGGCTGCTGGCGGTTCAGTTTATTCCTAAGCCATCTGGTTCCCATTAAACCGTAAGACAAGAAGACTCCCTTGAAGGCTGCTTCCTGCCGAGATAACCACAGAGTGCTCCCATTTCGCTTTCCGTGTGGTCATCTCGATTGGCTAGGGTGTGGCGTGGAGGATAAATTGTCTCCAGTTGGGGTTTTTCCCTATTTGTTTTCTTCTCTCTTTAATAGGGCTCACAGCAGGCCCTGTGTGGTTAGCCTGGTGATGTTTGGCTCGTGATTAGTTCATTCATTCAGATCGCCTTGCAGGATTGTGAGTCTGGCATTTCATTGCAATAAGATTTTCAAACAAGAAAAATTGGGTTGTTAGATTCCATTCACCCAAGTTGTTATGAGGATTTCAAGGAAATTGCAGGCTTGTCTTACTATAAAGCAGAATCAAGAGTCTATTTTAGGGGATCCTACTCCGGGGGCTTTTCTTGGTGATTTGCCATCTTTCTTAGCTCTCAGACCCAACACAAACCCTCTCTGGCTCAGTGATGGAGGAAACGTCCATCCTCCTTTTTGCCTTTGCATATTTCTCTAAAGGACACAGAGAGGCTTTGTTGTCTTTGTGGTCACTGGGTCCGCTTTACACAGATGCCTATTAATCACTTCACTATGGAGACAGACACATCCATCATATCACAGCAGCTCAGAAACAGGCAGCCCAGCAAGCAAGGGTGAGAGGGGAAAGTACACACTTAACCATTTCGAGTTACTGGCTGCCTGGGTTGTACACATTTAGAGAAGTAATTGGGGTGGGTGTGAGAAGGGCTAATTCTTGGTATTTAGTTTAGTAGGTGCAATTGATTTTACATATTTGTTTTGCTTCATATTTTGAGATGGCACTTATCTTCCAGCTATCTGGGTAAGGTGCAAGGGATAAGTATACTTCAAGAATGAGTCTTACTTAATTTAAAAAACACTAAGAAAAATAAAATGTTTTAGATGCAAAAATATTGACTCTGAAGCCAGTAGTTTTTAATGAGGTAGTTGTGGAGCAGAGCAAGCTGGAACTCAGGGCCTTGAGATTGCACACCAATTAGCTAAGAACTTTTCTTCCAAAACTGAGATGTCTTCAAACATCTTTTTTGGTCATTCGAGGCTTCTCATGGCCTTTTTCCCAATGTTGTTTCTAGCTCTTGTTTTTCATATCTTTTCTCTACATGTACTCATTCATTCACACATTTATTTACTATTGATTTAACAGATATTTGCTGAGCACCTTTATGTCTGGGAATTCAGTGGTGAATGCCTCCCTTTTAGAGCAGACTAGGTGAGAAGTACAAACATAAAAGCAATATCTTAGCAATGATTTAGGAATAGAGGAAGAACAGAGCTCTGGGGACACTTGTGGAACAAAGAGCTCACCTGCTCCGAGGAGTGGAAGAAGGCTGCTGCAATCCCTTAGAGATTGCTAAAGGATAAAATTGCGTGTGTGGAAAGGTGGGGATGGGATACTTCGAGCAGAGGGGACAGCCTGTGTAAAAGCCCAGAAGCAAGAGACAGTCCAGCAGGGTGGTCCATGCCTAGAGCATAAGGAACCAGAAAGAATTCAGACCATTCACCATCACTGAATACAGTTTTCCCTTTCCTTCCCTCGACCCTTGGTTTTTGTTGCATTCGGCACTCTAGCTGAAATCCTGTGCATCTTTACGGCGTAGTACAAATACCATCTCTTAGGTCAAGCTGTTGCCCATTATTGACATAGAAAGGATGTATCTCATCACTTTTTGAATGGAGTTATGTGCCAGTAGCTGCCTTCTCCTTACTGGTTTATGCTTCATTTACCTTTGTCCCAACATGTAGCACAATGCTTCAGTGAGCTCAGGAAATATTTGCTGAAGGCAGCCACAAAGATCCTGGGAGCTGAAACCTTGTTACCTCGGCACAATAATAAAGACACCAAGAAAATCACAATCCAATCCTGAGTTAGGATACAGCATTCTTTCTAAAGCAAGCTGTTCCTGAGCCTTGTGCTGTGCCCACCTCTAGCCTGGTACACAGACTAGGCAGTCGTGGAGAATTGGGAGCAGGGCTATCAGAAGCCATTTTTTAAAGAGAATGTGGTTTGATTATTTCAGAGTTTATGAACAAGGTCATCATCACAGGAAAATGCTGAAATGTATTTCTCTTTGCAGTTTATAATTGTTCTTATTTATAATTACATGTTGCTTGGGCCTGCAAGGCAGGGTCTTTCATAAGCTATTCACTGCATTGGCCTCTGAAGAGCTTCAGTCTGTCTCACTGAGGCCTCCCTACAGTATTTGAAAATTCTCACCTGGGGAGGGGGGAGTGGAAATTCTATTCTTTCTCAGTTCTGCCAATTTAAAGCATGATTTCAGAGAAATCTCTAAGCCATTGTGTGCCTTGCTTCCTGCAATAGGAAGGTGGAAAGAATAACCACTTAGCACCCCATGACTGGTGAGAAATAGCTGGTGGTTAATGAATCAATGCAAAGGATGTTTCAGATACTGTTTTCATTACTAATGCCCCATTTTCAACTAGTGAGAGCAGAAAGCCCGGGGTTGGTAGAGGAAGGCATTTCAATACCCCAGGGTAAAGAAGCCCACCTGATTGTTCCCTCTACAGGTGTGGGGACCCCTGGGCAGAGGAGCATACCACCCTACAAAAGGCCTTTCACTTGCCCAGGACTTCCATTCAGCATCTGAAGGGATGGATGCTCACCCCAGCTCCAGCCTGTTGCCCTTTGCAGAGATGTATTTGTTCTGAATTATTCAATTCCACTGGAGTACTCAGTTGTCACAAATAACCCATTTACCATCATTGGCTATTTTGGAATTATCCCAGAGCCAATTTATTTTTATTTTCAAAATTGTTTCTCTTCTTGTTTTGAACAAACACTCTGCACCTTTATGAATTTCATTTGATTTGTCTGATAGATGCTACTATTAAAATTCTGTTATGATTAGAGATATAATTCTTTTCTGTGAATTCAAAAGCAAGGTTATAGTCATTCCAAAGATGACCTACAAGTTTAGAGGTACATTTAAAAATGTCTCTATGTTGTATTGAAAACTCATGTGTTCAGCAGTCATGGATTTAGCTATACTACTCTGAGCCCTGAGGGTGGTGGGTTATAAATGCAAATAATACATGGTTCCCATCCTCAAGGAGCTGACTGTAGGATTATTACTCCCCTAGGAATATTCAGTTGCTTTGTTTTGCTCAACATTTGCCTGTTTTATTTTCAATTATTTCCAAATTCAGGACCTATAGACAATTCAGAAGTGAGGTGTTCCTTTATGTCATTTTCTCAACATTTCCTCTCATCTCCTTGGTCACATTTGAATAGCACCAGGTTTGGAGCAGAGAAGACCACATCTGCCCCTCTCCCCTGGGAGATCAATGGCTAATGGAATCAACTGGAGCAGCTGTGACTATCCTCCTGAAGTTCTCTATGAGCCACTCACCCACCACTTGTCTTGTGGCTTCTTTTGACCTTTAGATTTGTCCAGCAAACTACAGCAATTAAGCCTTTTCCTATTCTTTATCTGATTCTTCTAACAGTAAAGAATAAGATTGTGTTAACCCCACATTGCAGATGAAAAAAACAGGCCCAGAGATGTTAAGTCTCCTGCCAAAAGGTCACCTAGCCTGTAGATGGGAGCCCAAGAATCCAGGCCCTTTGAGATATTCTCTAGTGTTGTTTGTGTCCCCCCACCAGCTGGCCTCTCGGTCGAGCTTGCTGTGTTCCATCCCTCATGATAGTCAGGCCACAAAGTTTTGTTTGCAGTGCTAGGGATCAAACCCAGGACCTTGTGCACACTAGGCAAGCACTCTACCACTGAGCTACATCCCCAGACCACAAAGTTGATTTGATCATTTGCATGAATGCTCCTAGCCCTTTTCTTGATGTAAGTAGAAAGCTTTGTTTGGAAAGGCATTTTCAAAAATAACCTTTAACCTTATCTTCAACTGCATTTTCAATTTAATCTGTTTCTGATTTGGGGTGGGGTTTCTGAATTTGCCCAAGCAGATGCCCTTAGGTCTGAAAGATGAAATGAGTTATAACGGTTTTTAAGGGCACTATTTACATAACAAAATGAGATAGAAAAAACCCTGCCTGAGACACCAGTTTCCTCAAAGGTCAGATCTTACTTGACTTGTTAACAACCCCCCCCCCCCCAAAAAAAAACCACCTGAACTCAAATGTCATCTATTAAAAAAAAAAAAAATCTTAGTGAAACAGCAAGTGGTTTCCATGAGTCTGAGCTAAGGACCTTCAGATACAAAAAAAGTTAAAAGTAAGGTTAAGAAGCAATGTATGAATTTGAAAATTGTGCAGTTTTCCCAATGAAATAAATGAATAGTTCTAAAAAGTTTGCACTGCTCATTCCCATGCCAGAAGCCAGTCATTCAGCAAGGCTGTGGTAGACACCAGAACTTTATTATGATAAGCTAACCATTGGAAGACATAGAATCTCTTCATGCTAAAAGGCCATCTTTCCAGGAGGCTGAGTGCAAGGTGGTTTATATAGGAGATAGGTGATCACAGACTGGTGGCCACCTTAGCACAGGTGGAGGTTTGTGGTCAAATTAAGCACATTTGATTCTAATCACCTAGTCAGGGGATGCTTTTTGTTCTGCAGATCTCAAGAACAAAGGAACCCACATCCAGTTCCTAACATATTATACAGACTAGAGTGAGTTCCTAGGACCTCTTGCTGATCACTGAACTCACGATAATGAAAGAAAACACATTTCACTTGATGATTAAGAGAGACAAGGATCAAGTGGGGTTAAATAGGAGTCAATGCTGGACTTTAACCTTACTTTTTCCATGTTCCTTTTAAACTAAGAGGTCAATTCAGATTGTACACTGTCAAAAAGTCAGTTGTCAATAGCTTCCTATTAAACTACACAGTCCCACATCCCCTAAATATGATTGCCTGAAGAGGCTCAATGAATTACCTATTACTTTAAAAAATTTTACTTACTATTCACTACCCGTGTAGGTACTTAGCTAGCCTGTTAGACTCCACTGAAATCACCAAGTCAATGAGGAAAATTAAACCCATTTTGTTCACAGGTGTACATTTCTGTGCAATTATGTGTAGGTGGTTAAGAACGATGTTCAATAGAACCCTATACACAATCAAAATGAAAGAAAAATCTGTTGCTATTTCAGCATAACAACAAGGAAATGCAAATTTTAGGAAAAAAAGTTTTCATTAGCACATTCTCTTGCTTGACTAGGTATTAAAACATATTTGAATGCAAGACGCTCCACTGTTTGAAGAGCTCCACACATAAAAAGTGTGAGTTATAGCCAACTATTTTTTTGCTTCTCTGATTCTACCCTTTAAAAGCACATGAAGATAAATCTGAAAGATTTGACAAGTATCACATTTAGAAATGTTTCAATATCTTCCCATCTTAAACACTCTTTCCTTAGGGCAACTGCCCTTCATCTCCCTCATCTCCAACGGTATTTGTTTAATCATAGAGTCTTTTTGCTTAAGAAAGATTTGCTGCTTCTATTGATTCCCACCTGAGTGTCACAGGACACTCATTTCCACAGAAACCAAATATGATGTCACAAGTGAGGGGAAGGGGAGGAAGATCTCTGGAAAGAAAAGAGTGTCATCTTCAGGCGGGAGGCTTCAGGGTTTTGAAACCATCACTACAGTAATCAATTACTTTAGCAGGAAATCGCCCCCTACCCCCAGCTCGCCATCTGACTAAGCTGCATTTCTTCAAGGTCTCAACTGTGACATATATTTAAAAAAAAAAAAAAAAATTCAGCTGAAGTTTAAGGGTTGCACGTTGTGGGTTTGGAAAGAGGTAGAGATTTTTATTTCATTTCATTCTAATTCTGTGTCACTGATACCTGCCAGTAAAATACATTAAACATATTCCAGAAAGACTTGATTTAGTAGATGAAAAATGTGTCTCCGGAGACCAGAGAAGGTACATTTTCTGTCTTGCTCTCGTTTCCATAATAGGAACAATGTTTACATTTCCTCAGCCCATGCAGTTCCTGTAATGTATTCTTGTTCTTTCACTCTCCAGAGGCAGAAATTGAGGTATTTGAGATTTTATTTTTTTTAGCTACTGCATCAAGTACTTGAGATCTGACAATTGTGATGTGTATTCTCATATGGTATTAAAAAAAATAAAAGTTTCGGGTATTTGCATTTGATTAGAGTCGCTCAGCTTGGTGACTGATTAAGCAGGAACAGGGAAAGCAACTTTCTTCAGAAACACAGCATCTTGGTTAATGTAGTGTAAGAGAGTATAGATGGGTGTAGTCATGTAATTTTTATTAAATTGAAGAGATTAACTCTGCAGAAGAATCTCATGGTGACAGCAAACCCTAAGCACAATAATGGGACCTGACACTTCTCAAACCCACCACAGGGCCCCAACTGATCTTTTTCTAAATATTCTTTCATTTCCAGTAAGGAGAGAACTTCATTCCAATATTCAGCATATTTATCTGAAATTGAGAGTGGGTTTTTTTTTTAATGCAAACTAAGTATAAACATGGAGCTTTAGCTCTTTTCTTTCACTGTAAATGACACACACCCTTTATCTGCTAGTTGCTTGAAAAGGGAACATACTTTACTCCAGATAGTCTATGGCCTTGGTGCCACATGGCAGTCTTGAGAAAACACCCGGACTGGACGCTGCCATTGTCCTGTGACTTATTCATTTAATGTGCGTAGAGCTGTCCCCTCTTCCTCCAGACTCAAAATATCTCAGTTATCCTAATTCTACAGGGGAAGACTGAAAAGAGATGAAAAGAGAAAGACATAAGTAAATTCTGAAAGCCAAAACTTGCCATGTTCTGTGGAATGAAGCTAATTACAAGAAATATGTACTGGAGAGAATAAAAACACAAAGAAGACAACAAATGAGTTGATTTGCATACTTCACAATGTGTGTGTGGGGGGGTGATTAATTGATGAATGTTTGGCAAGCTGCACCCGGACTACAAGTTATGCAGAGGTGCCACTGTCACTTATTACTGCTATTAATTAACAGGGTGAGTGCCAAGCAACAGTAAGCCTCACGTGTGTTTTCATTTCTTGACACCATGTGTGATGTCTTGCAGGAGTGATTCGGGAAAGTTATCTCAAAGGCCATGATCAGCTCGTTCCTGTCACCCTCTTGGCCATTGCAGTCATTCTGGCTTTTGTCATGGGGGCCGTCTTCTCTGGCATCATCGTGTACTGTGTCTGTGATCACCGGCGCAAAGATGTGGCTGTGGTGCAGCGCAAGGAGAAGGAGCTCGCCCACTCACGCAGGGGATCCATGAGCAGTGTCACCAAGCTCAGTGGCCTCTTTGGAGACACCCAGTCCAAAGACCCCAAACCAGAGGCCATCCTCACACCGCTCATGCACAATGGCAAGCTTGCCACTCCCAGCAACACAGCCAAGATGCTCATTAAGGCTGACCAGCACCACTTGGACCTTACAGCCTTGCCCACCCCAGAGTCCACCCCAACACTGCAGCAGAAGAGGAAGCCCAGCCGTGGCAGCCGGGAGTGGGAGAGGAACCAGAACCTCATCAATGCCTGCACGAAGGACATGCCCCCCATGGGATCCCCTGTGATTCCCACGGACCTGCCCCTACGGGCCTCCCCTAGCCACATCCCCAGTGTGGTGGTCCTGCCCATCACGCAACAGGGCTACCAGCATGAGTATGTAGACCAGCCCAAACTGAGCGAGGTGGCCCACATGGCACTAGAGGACCAGGCCGCTACCCTGGAGTACAAGACCATCAAAGATCATCTCAGCAGCAAGAGTCCCAACCATGGGGTGAGCCTCGTTGAGGACCCAGACAGCCTGCCCCCCAAGGTCCCACAGCGTGAGGCCTCCCTGGGCCCTCCAGGAGCCTCCCTGTCCCAGAACGGCCTGAGCAAGCGGCTGGAAATGCACCACTCCTCTTCCTATGGAGTTGACTATAAGAGGAGCTACCCCACGAACTCGCTCACGAGAAGCCACCAGGCCACCACTCTCAAAAGAAACAATACTAACTCTTCCAATTCCTCTCACCTCTCCAGAAACCAGAGCTTTGGCAGGGGAGACAACCCGCCTCCTGCCCCACAGAGGGTGGACTCTATCCAGGTGCACAGCTCCCAGCCATCGGGCCAGGCCGTGACTGTTTCGAGGCAGCCCAGCCTCAACACCTACAACTCACTCACGAGGTCGGGGTTGAAGCGTACACCCTCGCTAAAGCCAGATGTACCCCCCAAACCCTCCTTTGCTCCCCTTTCCACATCCATGAAGCCCAATGATGCGTGTACATAATCCAGGGGGAGGGGGTCAGGAGTTGAACCAGCAGGCGAGGCGAGTGCCCGCTCAGCTCAGCAAGGTTCTCAACTGCCTGGAGTATCCACCAGACCAAGATGGCCCACAGCAGAACTGAGGACACTCGTTGGGTCCTCCTCTCTGGGACACAGGGGTACTCTTAATCGGGCCATGTGGTTTGGTGAAGGTTCGCCACAGTGGGACTCACCTCCATTCTCTTCCTTCACCCTCCCACACACCCTACAGCAGGTTGGACCCACAAAAGACTTCAGTTATCATCACAAACATGAGCCAAAAGCACATACCCACCCACCCCCCATGCACACATGCACATGCATACGCAACAACACACACACACACAGAGACACACACACACAGAGGTGAACAGCAGCCGCAACATTGTGTCCATGACTGCATGGGGCGTTGCCAAACTGGGCTAGCGTTCCAAACAGCAAAACACAAATACATTTTTTAAAAATCATGAAAATTTAAAAAAAAAATTCATTGATAATTCTAACTCAGACTTTAACAATGGCAGAAGTTTACTATGCGCAGATACTGTGAAATGCCCACCAGTGTTACAGCTTTCTGTTATAGCAGATAAATGCCATGTTGGGCAACTATGTCATAGATTTCTGCTCCTCTCTTTTAATGAAATAACGTGACCGTTAACGCAAGTAACTCTTTATTTATTGTTCACTCTTTTTTTTTTATCCTTTAAGGAAAGGACTCTTCTATATATCATCCTATGAACAGCTCTTCTGAAGCCCATTGAAAGTTAAAACTATTTAACGTGAAATCCATTAACTGGAATAATTGAGTTTCTTTATTTTTACAATAAATTCACTGAGTAAATAAGTTGGAGCTGGAATTCTGAGCTTTGTATTTGGACTGTCTGGTCTGTAGCTAACGGAAAGCATTAAGAGGGGAATATTTATTTAAGTCTACCACCAGTTAATTTGCTGGTCAGTTCTCTGGCCTGTAACATGCAAAAAAAAAAAAGAAAAATTCATTAGTTTCATAGTCCTTCCAGATCCTAACTTCTGAAGCAACCAGGAGAGAAACTTCTAGAATGGCACACCATGTCCCATTTCTGCCAACATGGCTCTGTCAGTGGTCCCTACTTTCTGCGAAGGCACCAGCTTGAGATCCGCCATCTCATTTCACCTTGCATGTGAGACAGCAAGCGAAATCCACAATCGGTGTGAACTAATTAATATGCTGGCTGCTACCTTGCATAAATTAATGGTTTGATCACACGGGTTTTTCGTGGGGTTACATCTGTGAATAGCCTGTTTTCCACATGTAAATTTGTGCCTTACACCCTGAGTTGTGTACACCTGTAAACTGTCGTATGATCAACTTTTCCTTCCTTTTGAAGTAAATGCAGATATTTATTTAACCCTCCCTCCCCACGACCCCCACTCCATCCCTCTGGAGGATTGGAGTCAAGCAGATGGAAGAAGAACACAGCAGTGATGATGGTAATGTCGCAGCCTGGGAGCGCTGGGTGACATACACCCTCCAATTCATACTGCCTTCTAGTCGTGCCAACTCGAACCACCCTTTGACTGTGCTGCCGAGCATGGACCCCAGTGTCGTGGGTGGCGAATCCCAGAGCCCCTGCTTCCCTTATATTCTCAGATCATTTCAATATTGTAACATCCTCATTCACCAGCAGAAAAGGGACTAGCATCCCAGTCCTCATTCTGCTGTGTCCACTGGCTGGAGAATACACTGTGTGCCATTGGGCAGGCACCTGGGAGGAGTCTCCAAGCTGTGCCACACGTACATGGCACATAAAGCAACAGCATGGAAATAGATGCAGGCAGGCTGGTCCCTGCTGTGATTAAAGAATAACTTGAAGTATGAGGCCAAACACCATGGATGCTGCAAAAAACGGTGACTGGGGCAAAGTATTTTCGTTTATTTTTAAATTTCTTTATCCTTTTGTTATTGTTTCTAGAAGGCTGGGAGGGGGATGGCCAGTGTTTCTTTCCCCTTGGTTTTCATTTTGTTCAAGCACACAGAAGAGACTTCTGTTTGTCACAAACAAAAGAATTGTCAACATACTGTAAATCATAAGCATTGTTGTCAGTTGCTAATGTTTTTTTTTTTTTAAAAACCCTTAAATAATATATTTGGTGGTCTCTGTTAATTTCTAGTTTGATCTTCTGGGTTTAGTTTTGTCTTTGAAAGTTTTTAAAAAACTTTCAGAGAAAGACTGAGTTGGTTAGGAGGAAATGGTGCCTGTACAGTCAGACCTGAGCACCATGGTGGATGCAAGCACAGTCCTGTCTCCCAGAGTTCCTCCAGGTTTGGCTGTTGTTTGGGGTCAATCGTAGCTATTGTTTTGTTTTTTTAGTGGAGTCCTTGTTCACATTCTGTGAACTCTGTACCCTGAATCCATGATTTCTAGAAGACTTGCCTGGAAATCAAGATACTGTTTTCTCCCTTTTCTTCAAAAATGCAGAAGTTAGGGAGGTGATGGGTGTATGTCACCCTGCTACCTTCACCCCATGCTTGACTCCCAAGAGTATTGACAGCGTCATGCCCACCACTCATCCACTTGAGCACCATGTGATGCCGGTGTCTGCAGGCATCATTGTCTCAGCTGTGCTAAGGAGACCCATGTCAAAACTTATACGTCCCATATCCCTGCATCCCACCACCTGTCACTTGAGGTGTTACCCCTATTATGCCCACATGTATTGAGCTGGTCTTCTGCATTTAAGTGTTGTCCCCTTTATTTTCCCCATTGAGTGTGGGGGGAGGGTCCATAAACCCGAGTGTGCCTTTGCTTTCCACCCTTGCTAGACACTGTAGATGCAAAAACTCAGATTTATATTTGTTGTAAAGTTGTAAAAATATTGTGATGTTACCAATTTTCCTTCCATCTCCACATCCCCTAACATCTGATTCACGACTTAATGTATGTTGTAAAAAGAAAATAAAGAAAAAGAAAAGAAAAAAGGGAAAAAAGCAAAAAAAGCAAGAAAAAGGCTCTTTATTACTGAAAAGTAATAAAACCAGACTGTTCTACATTATTTTTTGTGTCCTGTATACTTTTTTAAAATTTCTTAAATGTAATTGTTTTTTCTTTTTATAGCCTCTTTTCCCACCCTCTGCTCATTTTCAGCATGATTCTCCTCTTCCTCTATTTCTGTTTAGTTTCCTCAGCATAAATAACTATGCAGCTAGACATATTTGTTTGCAATATCCACACCCTGCTCCTCCAACCCAAATTATCAATGTGTTTTCTATGCCTGCACCCAGCCTGGAGCAGAATTTTAGCAGAAGCCACCGGTAATTAAAAGGCAGAACACGCATTGACTCCCTCTATTCATTTTATGCGTTTTCTTTTTATGGGCTTGTTCATCATCAAACATTTATGGTAGGCTTGATAGTTTAAGAGATCAAGGCTAGGATTTTAGTATGTAAGGTCCACTAAAAATAGATCCTTGCACAGATGTGACTTCAGCCTTTTTACATATTAATAAGGTGAAGGGTGCTAGATTTTACTCCTTGTTAGCATTTCTTTCTTATAACTCAGAAGACACGGTTGGAGGTATATTGGGATGCAGTACTTGATTTTTATTTTGCAGAATAGCATTATGAAATGCTTGGATCAGATTTCCCCTCTGGGGTATTTTCAAAAACAGTTATTTAAAATAGTCCTCAGCTAAGGTATTTTGCTATTGACCTTCCAGAGTAATATTTTTTTCCTTTCTTTTTTTCTTTCTTTCTTCTTTTTTTTTTCTTAATGCTTTAGGTCCGTTTGAGTGGGGGAAGCTGCAGGTTGGGGCCTAGGTGGTCTCTTGGTTTGGCCCAGCCATCTTTTCCCAAATCTTTTTCAATTGCATTTGTGAAGTATATCCATAGTGCCAAGCATTAAGTTGACTAGGTATAGTTCCTGCCTTCTCATTTACAAAGACAGACTGACATGGTCCCTGTAATCACTATTTAAATGTGTAAGCACCAGTGTTGAGGAGGCTCCCCAAAGGTTAGGGTCATGTGGCAACTTTTGAGCTGGTTCTTATGTGAGTTGTCTGGAGAGCTAACCCAGGAGCCGGAGAGATCTTGTGCAAAGGCACCTCTTAGAGGTCTCAAGCAGGGCCTATGAGATCCTGGCAGAGCGGCCGTGGAGGGGGCTAGGGATGGACCAGGAGAGGCCCAGTTCCCACATGTAAGGGTTTGAGCTGCTGGGCAGTAGAGCACTGCCCTGCTAGGAGTGTGTGAAGCAGCAAGCACATGTGTCAGTGCCTTAGAAATCTACCTGGCAGTCATGTGGATAATGGATTGGTCCAGGGAGAGGCTGCAGGCTGTCTGGGCATTATGCCAAATGACATGCCAAGTTGGTAGGAACAACACAAGTGGAAAGCCCATATCCAGTTTCAGATTCTCTAGGAAACACACTGAATCAGCTCAGTGATTGTCTCTTCTTTTGCCAGACAGAAAAGCTTCCCTCTCCTTCTGTGACTTACAGATTTGCTCTAACCAGTTATATCCAAATGCCCTATGGTAGAACTCAGAGGGTGGCTAACAGATAGTCTGACAAAAAAAGGGTCGGGGAGCTGAAGTGCACTTGAGTGAATAAAGGATTTGCTGGTAGAGAGCGGCTAAGCAAAAGACAAACTCACTGCCTCTTACCCCATGTATCCACAGCAATTTTAGCCCGACAGACTTGACTCCAGACCCACCCAGTATGTCCCTCTCATCATCGTTTCTCACAGAAGCCCTCCACACACACATCACCCTTCCCCAGCTGGACCTGTCAGAGTCCTTTATCTAGGCAGAGGGAAGGGGATGGCCAGAATCTCAGATCACAGGGGTTTGAAACAAACAGTCCCTGCAGTGCAACCTAATACTTGTCTGGTGCCTTTTGCTGCAGTCAGCTTTGTTCTGGTCTGGTGAAGAGGTGACAGAGGCTGAACAGGTGTAGCCAATATTTTAGCTGAGACCCCAGGGATGTCCCCATGCAGACACAAAAATGCATTAGACAACCCAGATTTTTAATTGCTATGTCTGCTTGGTTATGTGCTTGTTAAAGAGCTGAAGATTTCTGCAGTGTGTCTTTAGACTGTTGTCCCTGAGGAGTGGCTGAAGCAATACAGATCAAGCTAGGTGCTTCATGGGTCCAGAGCTGACATCTTGAACCTGATTGCTTCCCTGGACAGGCATGTCATATAAACACAAACTGGTGTCCATGTTCAGCATTGGGATTTGGCCAAAGCCAAAAAAGACACCCCAGATCCATGGTCCTAGGTTTTCCAGCCTGAACAAAAGTCATTAAAAAAAAAAATCATTCAGCAAGTGAAAATGTCAGAAAGGCACCTCCAATTTCAAACATTTTGCTTGAGGGAAAGGGGTATGGGGGGATTTAAAAGAACCCTTTAGTAACAAAATAACACGATTAAAAGGCTAATCCTTTCCCTGGCTTAGCATTATGACAGCTGGGTGTTTGGACTCAGTAACCCATAGAAACCCACATTTTATTCTTGTCTTAAAACCAGGTGGTAACATGTCTCTTGTACAGAAGTGGATGGAAGGGATCATATTTATTGATTGGGACTGCCAGACAGATGGGGATCTTCAATATTCCATTTAGAGTATTGTGTATTCTTAGCTCTGGCCCCTCCCCCACCCCTGGAGATGCCTGGAGGTGGAACACAGTTGACCTCAGCAGAGGGTTAGGGCTGAACTGATGTGCATTAAACGAGGCTGGGCAGAAAAATGCGCAGATGTCCCCTAGTAAATGGAAATGAAATTTGAGCAAATTAAGGGAGGCAGCACAGCAGTGGGGGGAGGAGGGTCTCCATCCCCCTCTGCAGACACATTCACACACACATTTGCACACACAAATACTATCACTTTTGTTGTTGTTGTTTTTGTTGTTTTGTTATCTTGGTGCCTCATACCAAATGTATTACAAAGGTCAGAACCCATGTCTGCTGAAGGTGGTTCCTTTAGAAGCACTGTCACCCTTTTCCTGATGAAACATGGGTCCTATCTAATCACTTTCTCGTCAAAAGTGAGCTGTGACCAGAAATAGGAACCAAGGAATTTGCAGAGAAGCCTGGACCTTACAGCCCATTGACGCTGGCTGAGGTGGCTAACAACTTTTTTATTCTTCCTAATCGCTGTCAGATAGAAGAATCTCTTGAGAATCATTAACACCATCCCCAGCCAAGTCATCAGACCTGTTAATGGGCTGTAATAATGGTCCAAATAAGGAGAAGCTAATGAAAGAGAAAAGTAGGTAACCATGAAATCAAAAGGATTTTTTTCACTAATATTTTTCAGAAAGAAAAAAATATATGAAGGTGACATTGAATGTTAGACCTAATGCCAGGATACTAACACTGAAGAAATCCAGACAGGATTCCCAAGGATTTTTAGGATGAGGAATGTGATGAAAAATCAGTCTAGGAACCATTGTTTATTTCTTGGGCATCATGACAACTGCCTTGACCATGTAATGAGGAGATGAGATGGGATGGTCTCAGCCACACTTAGCATCAGTTCTCTGGTGTGGACATCAAATGTTTTACAAATCTCTTCCTGAGTCAGTACAAAAGTATGAATTTCAATAATAGGACTAAGGTTTATTTCATTAAAGAAAAATGGAAAGTGGAGCCAGGTGCAGTGGCACAAGCCTGTCATCCAGGCACTTAGGGAGGCTGAGACAGGAGAATTGTGAGTTCAAGCCAGCCTCAGCAATGGCGAGGCGCTAAGCAACTCAGTGAGACCCTGTCTCTACATAAAAAAAAAAAAAAAACACAAAATAGGGCTGGGGATGTGGCTCAATGGTCAAGTGCCCCTGAGTTCAATCTCCAGTACCAAAAAAAAAAAAGGAAAGTGGAATGGTACCAACACCCAGAGGAGAAAGCAGGGCTTCCAGCTGTCAATAACAGAGACATTTTGTGTTTGTCACATTTTAGAGTGTGCAAACAATCTTGGGCATTATATTCTTTGATCCTCATAACAACCTTGTAGGATGGGCAGCACATACATGATCATCCCCATTTTTCAGATATCAGAGTTTGGAAAGGTGGAACCTTCTGAAGCATTGATCAACATAAAAATGTAGTCATGTTTCCAAAACCTGCGTGTTGACATCATCCCTGCAGCTCTCAGGGACACCTCAGGTTACACAATTACTTTGCTTCACTGAAGGGAAAGAGCCTCCTGCAGCATTTCCCAGGGGAGATGGTCACAACAATAAAGTTCTCAAAATAAAGGCGAGGCACACACAATCTATTTTAAGGGCATTGTGCTCTAATATTTTTCCATCATTAAAGAAACATCTCTTCTTCCTGTGTCGTCTGCAGAGCCCTGCTGCCAACAGTGTTATCAGGAACTGTCAGCAAAGCAGGGAGAGCTGAAGCCTAACTCAGTGGCCTCCCTTCTTAGGGAACACCTGCCACTTCAGGGGCAACAAAGGACCACCTCTGTGGATAAAAAAGGATGCAAGCCTCAGGTTTGATAGCTGCTGCATCCAACCCTTGCCACATAGATCACCAAGATATTCAGGAAGCTTACAAGAACCCAGAATGGGAGTGAAGATGAAGAATTTATAAGAGTGAAGAATTTGCCCAGCCTTCCATTCACAGAGGACTGAAATAAAATTAGTGGGAAAGGAAGAGATGTGTAAGAATTATCCACCAGTGTCTTTTCCCATCACCTCCACTGGCCACTTTGGCACTGTGGGTACCAATTGTGCAACTGGACTTCGTTGCCAATGTCAATGGCTGAGTGATTTGGTGGAGGGCCTGGAAAAACCTTTCAGGTGACAGAAGGCAGAGATTGCCTCCACCTAGGTACAGATTCTTGTCATCATTTCTGCCCCCATGCTCCATGTTGTTACTACCACAGACTTGTCCTCCTTAAATTAATGAGCTGTGAGAGCAGGAGAGGCAGGGTGGGCTTCCCTGTAGTGGTCTGCAGTATCCATTCTGCCCTGGGGATAGCGTTGCCCCACCAGGTACCATGTGGAGCTGCTCTATAGCACTCTAAAGAAGCCAGCATTTCCCACTTACCCCCACCACCACCACACACACACACAACCTGGTGACCTCAAATCCCTCTCAGGAGAGGAAAATGAACATTCTTCTTTGAACTCCACTGTCCTCTTTCTGCTTTGTGGGTTGATGGTTGTTTTCTTGTTTAACAATTAAAGCCCTGTTCCCAGTGTATAAAGCTCTTTCTCAGTACACAAATGTGCTTTTTAGTAAATAGGGAAGCTTAGTCGCAATCAACTATGGTAGCTCTGGTATAAAATATATAAGTAATTCTAACTGCCTTGTAATACTATTTACTTAATTATGTACTCAATAAAAGCAACAACTTTGAAACAATTAACTTTCCTTGATCCAAAGGATCAGCGTCAATTACCGGTTAATTTTAAAAAAGAAGTTATGTGGGGCTGGGATTGTGGCTCAGCGGTAGAGCGCTTGCCTGGCATGTGTGAGGCCCTGGGTTCAATCCTCAGCACCACATACAAAGTAATAAAATAAAGACATGTGTCCATCTACAACTAAAAAAATATTTAAAAAAAAAAGAAGTTATGTATTCTGAAGTGTGGATTGCAAATGCTATCATTCTTCTGAAGACCTGCCTCCTCCTTTCTTGCGGACAAGTGTGTGTGTGTGTGTGTGTGTGTGTGTGTGTGTGTGTGAAACAAAACTGTCTGTTGAAGGTTGACGTAGGTGTTGGCTGATTTGAATTCTTATTGGTATTTAATTTTAAGAACCAAAGATTTATTCTCCTCTGTTTCCAGGGTGAAGGGAAGACCTGTGATCACATTTCTTGCTTGAGGAGAAAAGATAATGTGTTAGACTTATATGTATGAATAGAAACAGGTAAATAGTCATATTTCCTTCTGACTTTGTAATTTAAACAGTGTAAGTCAGTAGGGAAGGGCTGTAATTGGAGCCAAAGTAAGTGAGGTGAAAATTACTAGGTGTTGGAGCATCTGCATCTCATTTTAATTAGGTGACTATAATAGCAAGATCAAAAACTTTTCCTTGTCACTCAGTCTGTTGAGCTTTCTAATCAAGAAACAAAAGGGATCATTTTTTTGTCCTCAGGAAAGAATGGCCTAAAACAATCCTCTCTAATTACCTGGACAGAACAGCAGACAGATCTGGGCCCAGGGACATGGTTCAGTGTGTAGGGTGGGGAGATGGTGTTATGAGGGACAAAGTGCTCCAGATCAACCCAACAAAGACCAGGCCTTGCATGCTCTCAAGGACAGTCATTCTCAATGTGGCAGCTTGGAATTTTCCCCTCTCACAAGACAAAGCAGCTTAGAAGGATGTGCATCCTATTGTGAATTCCTGGGTCTGGGTTCTAGTTTGAGCAGGTCTCACTATTTTATGGGTCATCATTTGGGGCAGTCATTCAAACTTTGCCCCGGCCCCTGTTTTCCCCATATGCAAAATAGATTATTGATGCCTGCCCTGTCCACTTCACAGGAATGTATAAAAGTCAGATGAGGCAAATGTTTCACTAGTGTCTACAAAACTCTAAACCCCAATATGTCCCTCTTCTCCAGCCTGGTATAGAAAATAAGATCCCAGCCCTCTAAATCATCAAAGTAAATAAATTTGACTCCCCATCCTGCTGCTAATGAAAATTTCCCTTTTTCGTATCCCCTAACTACTCCTTATCTGTCAACAAAACAATGGTGGGGCCTGGTTAAACAGCCCTGCCTGGCCTGACAAAGAGTTCTGGCTCTTTTTCACTGGTGTGGCCATCTCAGATACATGATGCCCACGTTGAGGCCTGTGAGCTAGAAACACTGTAATGCTCTTCTTCATGTCCATTCCAACATGGATGGTCTGGAGAGAAACTACTCACTGAATTCTGCCTCCCCTGACATCTGGGGTGCTTCCTGATTGCTTAGCCCAAATTGCTGCCTCTGGATAGGATGTTCAGGCCTTGAGAAAGGAGCCCAGAATGCACTGCAGAGAACTTTTCTGTAAATTTGCTTGCTGCCTTTGATCTATGAAGCCTGTACTCATGGACCCCAGTGAATGATGCTTGGTGGCCTTGGCTTCTCTGTCTGTTCTGACAACTTGCTTTTTGAGCTGGTAGTCTTAGAGTCATTTCCCCTAAATACATCTGCAGTGCTGCCCTGTCCAGTCCCAAAATGTTTCCATTCTCAGCTGCAGATGGCCTGGATAAAGTACTGCTTGTCCAACTCCAAGCCTCTCCCTATGTCCTGACCCAAGAGTTTATGATATTCCTTTCAAGAGAAAATTCTATTTTAACTATAAAACATTATACAAAAATATGAGAATTGTTATTCTATATTTCATGATGTTGAAAGATCAACACCTTCCTTTCAGAGAAGCACAAATTAAGACATGAGTTTGTGAATTGTGCATGGTTCATTTGTGGAAGATCTAGGGACAAAAAATAGGTGTCTCAACTCTTAATTCATTGCATGAGACCATGTTCTATTAAAGAACTGTATTAACTTCTGAGAAAAATAGCCTCAGAACACAGGCTGAAAAAAGAAACTGATCTCACTCTCATGTAAAATCTCAAAAGCACATGGTCCAGGGTTGGCGGAACAGTTTTCAGTATTTAGTGTATGGCTTCACCTTCAGATTCAAGCTTGTTTAGTTGTGCCAATTTCTCAGTGAATAGGAAGGCCAAAGAAGGAGTGGCTGCAGCTAGTACAGTCATTTTTAAGGGCTAATCTCAGTGGTGGCATGGAACACCTTAATTCACTTTCCACAAGCAGTAACATAACCCTAAGGCCACATTGAACAAGGGAGGTGCAGAAACTTACAGGGCTTTGTGCTTGGCTAAAACTCAGGAGTATGTATTTTTTTTTTAAAGAAGAAAGATGAAGACTTAATGTAATGTCTGAAACTGTGAAAGTCCTAAAGAAAACATTGGAAAAAAGCTCCTTGACATTAGTTGTGGTGATGACTTTTTTGATAAGATACTAAGAACAGAGGCAACAAAAGCAAAAATAAATCAGACTATATCAAACTTCTTTGCTTCAGCATAACTAACACAACAATGGGATGCAAAGCCAGCCTACACAATGGCAGAAAACATTTGCAAGCCTTATATCTGATAAGGGGTTATTATCCAGAATACATAAGAAATTTACAAAACTCAGTAGCAAAAACAAAACAAAAAACTCACAAATACCTGATTTTAAAATAGGTAAAGGGGGCTGGGGTTATGGCGCAGTGGTAGCGTGCTCACCTAGCACATGGGAGGCACTGGGTTCGATCCTCAGCACCACATAAAAATAAAATAAAGATATTGTGTCCACCTACAACTAAAAAATAAATATTTTAAAAAATAAAATAAAATAAAATAGGTAAAGGACTTGAATAGACATTTTCCCAAAGAAGACATACATATGGTCAATATGTACTTGAAAAGGTGCTAAACATCCCTAACCATCAGAGAAATTCCAGTCAAAGTCACAATATCACCTCACACCTGTGAAGATGGCTATTATGACAAAGATATGAAATGGTAAGTCTTCATGGGGGTGTGGAAAAGAGAACATTTATACACTGCTGGTAAAATTGTAAATTGAAAAGCAAAATAGAGGATCCTCAAAAAGTTAAAAATGGAATTACCAGGTCTGGAGATGTAACTCAGTGGTAGAATGCTTGCCTAGCATATCCAAGGCCCTGGGTTCAATCCTCAGCATGCATGCATAAATAAATAAATAAGCAGACAAACTCCCATACCATCCAGCAGTCTCACTTCTGAGTAGAAATGCAAGGGAAATGAAATCAATATGATGAAGAGATATCTCTACCTATATGTTTATTGCTGTATTTTCCCCAAATAGCCAAGACATGGAAATAACCTAAGTTTCTATCAAAGGATGAATGGGTAAATGTGGTGTATGCACACAATGAAATACTAGTCAGCCACAAAGAGATATAAATATTGTTACTTGAAACAACATGGAATAAACTAGAGGACATTATGTTAAGTGAGATAAGCCAGACATAGAAAAGAGAAAGACTACGTCAGCTCATTTATATGTAAAATGTAAAAGGACCAAATTGGATTCAATCAGGGGCCAAGGGACCTGTAAAGATGTTGATCCAAGGGTACAAACTTCAGTTATGACTAAACTCTGGAAATCTAAGGTGATGGATGGCCAATTTTTTTGGTAATCATTACACATATATATGTGTCATAATCATATTGTACACCTAGAACATATTCTATCTTTATTCATCAATTAAATATTTTAAATAGAAAGTTTTAATATTGAAAAAATAAGGAAGAATGAGTATTGCAGGAAGTCAGCAGTGTGTCACACTCTGTACACATGAGTTCTTATAAATCTTATCACATAGTGGGAATATATTACAGCAACAGCCATGGCACATGCTGATTTAGACCTCCTGCCTCCACCAAATCTTTCCTGAGCCCCTGGCCACATTGTGCTCTTTTCTTTTCTTCCAAAGCACCCAGTTTCTAACACCGACCACAAAGTTTTGCTTGCACATTAAACTGTAAGCAAATCAAGGGCTGTAGCTTTATCTTTTTCATTTTATTTTTTTTATTTTTTTATTTTTTTTCTCAAAAATTGCATTTTAATACATGTTATCAAACATAACAGAAAAAAACAAATTTTCAGAAGCTGTACACACTGTTCACTGAAAACATTTGTTGAGGCAAATAGAAAAAATTGTTACAATCATAATTTTTCTAACTTTGCACAAAATTATAAGCAGATTAAATTCTTCATATTAAACACCTT
>PVHX01012315.1:0-59844 GCA_004024805.1 Geosciurus inauris
CTCCACTTGTTGACTTATTTTTCCTCTTTCTCTTTTTCTATTTTGATCTTTTAAAAAATCTCTTGCTTCAGGCAGAACCCTTTAGCCCTTTGCCTTGTTTTCTGGGCACTTGTCAACCTTTGTGTCCCTGAGGAAGACACACTTTTCCTTACTCTTAGGGTACTGTGGTGGGTATTTAGCAGGGCAAAATAAGGGTTATTCATATGTATTTTGGAGCTTACAAAAGAAGTAGCTAGTTGGATAAGTGGTTAAAGGTAGAAGTTATATATAATTTAGTAGGAGAAGAGGGGTGAGAATTCCTCTATGGGAAGGAAAAATAGCCTTCTTTAGAAGAGACAAATGGCTTTTCTGGGAGACAAACAAGAAATAAGAAAATCTGTAATAATGTTCATTTATGTAGCTGTGAATGGTCTTTCCTCCTTCTTCATAACCTTGAAACTCCCTGAAGAGGGGACTTACGGGAGCTTTGCCTTTGGTGTTGGAATAGAAGCCACTCTGAAGAGAAAATTTTTGGCAGTGTTATTTCCAGAAATTACTGTGTATGGGCAGAATTAAGGAAGCTCCAAGGAGGTTTCTTCCCTCCCTTTTTTTTTTAACTTATTTATTTATTTATTTATTAAATAGTAGAATGCATTTCAATTCATAGTACACATATGGAGCACAATTTTTCATTTCTCTGGTTGTATAGAAGGTTTCTTTTGCATTAGTTGGATCTCAACTTAAAATAATTTTTATACCAAGTCTTGATTCTGAGTGGGTCCCACGGTGTGAACTGTGGTCCCTGGAGTTTTGAAACATGGTAGGCCTTCTTCTCATGCTCAAAGGATTTTTTAATGACCCTGTGTACATTTGTCAAGGCATTTCATGGGACAAACAATGTCCTTATTGATCAGAGTTCACATTCTAGGTGTTAATAAGAATAAGAAAATTTCACGTTACAGAAACTAAAGAATTCAGGCTTTCCTGGGAGTCATTAAAGGCTTTTGTGTAGAAATGTACAATTTTCAAAGCAGAGTTTATTTATTTGAGAATAGTGGAAAGGTTGGAATAGAGAAAACAATTTTTTGTTTTATGATGATTCTTAAGTCATTGTAAAAACTGTAATTTATATACCATGTTCTTCATTTTCCCATGTCTAATTTCACATAAAAATAACTAATACAAGTAATTCTAAAACTATTATTGCCGGATGCTAAGAACCTAAAGTGATTCCAAAAGTGTCATGACTTTGCTAGTTTTTATCCATATTTTATTGATAAAGAAGCAGATATTAGAAAGATCATGTTATATGCCTAAGTTTACACAACTGTTAAGTGGTGGGGATAAATGGAAGCCAGGTCTATAGACTCAAGTCTGTACCAGGTGTGATGGATTATGACCTGGAGAAAAGTGGAGAGATTAGAAATGGCAAGGCAAATTGAGAGAAGGTATGGAAGGGATCCATACAGTGGGCTAATTGATATGATAACTTTGATATTGTTATTATTACTTTGATATTGATATTATATTGTACTATATAACATGTTGATATTATTACTTTGATGACTGATTTTGTAATTACTAAATATATGATATGAGGATGTGAGAATAAAGCTCAGAATGATGCCTAGCATCTGTTTATTTGGCAGAATTTGTGAGGGGTACATGAGAAGCCAGTTTGTGGGTAAGATGGCAGTTTCTTCAGCTTAATGCAGTTGAGTTGAGGTAATGATAATATGATTACCTTAGATTTTAATCTTTAGATTGTTTGATATTCATTTTATAATATACTTTATATGTACAATATAGGCACTGAGGAAAATTTTTAGGAGATACATTCCTTGTCCTTAAGGAATTCCAGGCTAACTTATTAAGAAACACATCCATGCATTTAATAGTTAAAGTATCACTTCAAGGCAACTCCTAAGCATATTGCACTGGTGGTCTTAAACTGACATTGTTGGTTATGTGTACACATGATGCTCTGAGGGAGAAACTAAAGAAGAAAGCATCTATTTCCCTCCCATCCCAATAGGTGCACCCTGGCCAGCTGCAGCTCTTGGTGTGCAGCCATGTACCACTAGGGATGAGGCAGTAGGGCAACAAGCTCAAGTCTCTGGGGTAGAGGACTTAGGCTGTACATGGGAGGAGGAAAGGTGTGGCTCCAGGTGGGTGCATCCCTTTCCCTCTGCAGGACTCCTCACCCCATAGAACATAGCCAAGAGAGAGCAAGCAGGAATCTTCTGAAGTCCAGAGTCTTCTCAAGTCTGGAGCCAGCATCCCAAATAGCCTGGGTCTTAGAGCTCTGCTCCTCCAGCCTTTCTCCTCAGAGGCGTCCCTCTCTTGGATGGCATGTCTCCTGGTGCTCTGTGCTTCTTCACTGTTCTGAACACTTCATTTGAGTAAACAGAACTTGGACTGAAGGTATTTTTCTCCCTGGTTATTTGTGTTTTTAAGCTCTTTATCTCTAGGTATAGATTGAAAGGCTTTGTTTTCAGTTAAAGGAATTTCAAGCAATTGTAGCTAGATGGATGAGATTAGATTTGGCCCTGAGGGGTTCCTCTTTGTCCCTAAAAATCCTGTTATTATCAGTTGTACTAGACCTAGGCATGAAGAGGCTTCCTTATGAAACTATTCTATAAGCCTTGTAGAAATGTGTGCCTGCTATGGCCACCGGTAGCAAATACTGTAAAATGCTAACCTCTTAACTTATTCAAGTTGTAGTCTTCTATCTTTCCATTTTATTCCTTGGGACATCTAATACATCTGTTATAATCTTCCATATCTTTTGCCTGCTTGTTCATGGATTTTCCCTTTGCCTCATAGATGAATTCTTCAGTATCAACACTAATTATTGCTTTGACATCTTTAGATAAAGAGTTACCTTTTCAATTATGTTTACTGTGATTATTCTATTTTAGTTCCATTATTTTATATCAATTGTTTTTTTTTCAAATTTGTTATTTCACATCTAATATAGTTCTCTTTGTATCATAAATTATTCCCTTGTTTTGAAATATACTCTCTGTGTCATTTTCTATTTGAGCGTGGACATAATTACTAAAAAGTGTTTGTTTATGGTTTAGAAAGTAAGTATTGTAAGTACTTAAGTATTTAAGTTTTGTAAGTTCATGATTCATAAATTGACTTTTCTGTCTTTTGTTCTTACCTTTAGAATCCTTTAAATGACTTATCTTTGGTTTTTCAAGCTAGTTTTTAAAGATTTTAAAACCTTGTGTTGGTTTTCACTTTGCTCCCTCTCCTCATCTGTGTGGCCTTCTTCCTATCTAGTGGTTTTGCAGTTTCTTCACTTGTTCTTTTTTTTTTTTTTTTTTTTTTTTTTTTTTTTTTTTTTTTTTTTTTTTTTTTTTTATTTTTTTTTTATTTTTTTATTTTTTTAATTTTTATTTTTATTTATTTTTCTCAAAAGTTGCATTTAAATACATGTTATCAAACATAACAGAAAAAAAACAAATTTTCAGAAGCTGTACACACTGTGTACAGCTTCTTCACTTGTTCTTCCAGAACTCCATTTCAGACTCAGGGATTCCAAGGGAATCAAAATATGTCATCTTGATATATAACTGTTCGGCATAAGGATTATTTTGAGCTAATAGTCTGTTGAGAAGTGCAGATGCATGGAGACTACACTGCCCTCTTCTCATCCTCCTAAAAGTAGGGCACATATTCCCTATGGGGATGTTCTATCTCCCCTTCTCTATACAGGTTGTCAAGAAGGAATCTTCACCCAAGATGAGATGCCAATACCTAAATGAGTTTGTATAAGCAGACCAAAATAACATCACATCATCTTGGTTTTATCAAGACTCCCATACATTTCTTAATCTTTTTTGGGTTTAGGGTTCCCATTGACCCTGGTTAAGATTGCTTAAGTTTCACTTCTTTTCTGTAAGCTCCCATGCATATAAATATTAACAAAAAATGTGTTCCTTTGCTCTTCTTAGATTTTTGTTAGTTTAATCCACATGCTTCCAGTAAGAGGACATAGTAAAAGCTTTTCCTCCCTGACATTTTACTCATGTGTTTGGAGCCTTCTTCCCACAGTGATGTCTGCACTGGACTAACATCTTGGTTTGATGAATAATGCAGAGGCTGTGTGTCTATGCTCTCCTATCCTCTTTAGGCGTACATTTTTAAATAGGGTCACTGTTTCAGTCACGTGTGTTGGCAACAGTTTTGTCCACTTTTACCTGGAGGACTTACAGGGAAAATCTGGTTCCAGGTCCTCAACTGACTTTTAGTCTCCTTAATTTTATAGATGTCTTATTACTTGCTACTTCACATTTCTTTTTTGTTGTCCAAAATAATCTTTACCTAATATTTGAGGCTGACTCATTACTTTTATTTTTTAAATTTTATTTAACATTGTTGGCATGTCTTGACTTGGTCCAAAATTGTTACAAAAGTGTTTGACTTTACATTTTAGGTTTACCTTTCATTTGTCTCAAATATCATTTTTCTAAATTAAAAGCAAGCAATTAGTAAGAAGTTAGCTGTGTGGCTTGCACAACTTAGAGTTGAAATTTTATCTTAGAATTACTTGTATGTTTTCAGCATGGAGAGAAGCCAGAGACATTTTTCTCAATAATGTGCATATTGTTTATATCCTTAGCCTTTAAATCTAAGATTACCAGCAATTGCAAAAATGTTGTATGGTGTAATGTTAATGACACCTATAAGTATATTCCAAATCCAGAGACTATCATTTTGCCTAATGGCAGCAAGAGATTATTTCAGTAAAGAACACATCACACAATGTCTCTATCAGTTGAACTTGTAAAAGTCACAGGTAAAATTGGTGCCATTGCTTGGCTTAAAAATCCTCACTGAGAGTCAAAACATCAATGATAAATAGCAATGTACAAGGATGAGTAATCTTCAAAATAGATTTTTAACATGTTGTATGTCTTAAATATTTTGCTAATCTCATTCATGTCCAGGGTTTGAGCAAGTTGAGATGTATATCTGAATATCTATGATAGTATGACTAATTATCTCTACACACATTTATCATTAAATAAACCTCACAGGAGACAAAATGATTGTTTACTTAAGCAGTATAATACTGGGGATAGTAGATAGCTCTAGAACACAGGATTACATTGCCAGAATGGCACTATTTATTAAGCCATGATAAAGCTAATGTTCCTCTTTGATGTATAGCATGTGCGACTTCAGCTGAACTTGTAGAGAGCCTTAAGGATGTTTCATTGAACATTTAGTATGGCAGCCAGCCAGAATACATTTAGCTTAAGCCCAGATGACGGGCTGGTAATGAGGTAGTGATTGATGACCACAGCTTCCTTATGAAAACCTGCTTGATATGCTGGGGGGGAAATGCATTGCCAGCTCTTTTCATTTCGCTCCCTGTTATATTAGTTATTTTTACTGTGAAAGAAGTTACATGGGCTTGGGCTTATGCATTCTTGGCATCACTTTTAGATTACAATTGAATAGTGGCATAGAATTTTAGAAGTCCAGCCCTATGGCTATATTTATGTATAATTCAAATCTCAATTTCAAAGGAGTCTTTAAAAATCATTTAAAAAAACTGTAACTGTGTTATCTGCAAAATACTCTAATATTCTCATTATGCATATTTTTAAATGTTATAGATTCTGGCTCCTTTATACACCCCACCAGGTAAGCTCTCCTAACCTCCATAGCTTTAAAGAAAATACATTTGTCCAATTGCTAGATGTTTCAAAAAATTCTGTTTTTTATTCTTCTTGCATTTTAGTTGTGTATTTGTATCTTTTCCTGAATAAAACATACAAAAAGTATTAATCCATTTCTGTTTGTAAATAGGAACTTTCTTTGATTTAGTTGGGAATGGAATGTTCCTTTAAAGCACCCTTTGTCTTTTGTCCATCCCTTTATTGCTTTATGCATTTGCTCTCTTACCTTTTGTCAACATAAATCATGTCTCAGATTGGTTTCACAGAAGCGCTTATGATTACAAAATGCCACTTGCTAGAATGACCACTTTGGTTGCCTACTGACCTGGTACAAGGTGGAGCAAGGCCCAAGATTGACATTTCACCCTTAATAAATCTTGCTTGTTGAAATGCCAACAACAAATAGGGTTTGCTAAGATTGACAAGACAAAACAAACTATGCTTCAAGCCAGCTTGATTGTGGTGAGCTGGGCTTTCAATTGCCAGTCAGAGGAGAGTTTTGTACACTTTTGTTCCATGCAGCTGTCACTCTTCTGGATTTGGCATATCCATGCAAAATGCCCCAAACTCCTGATCACAAGCCCATCACGGTGGCAGCTCAACTCACACAAGGACATTTTGAAGTGAATGAGAAATCCTGCCGAGTGACCCATTGTTGGCAGGTGGTGTGGTGTGAGCAATGTGAGAAGCCTGTTACATACCTACATTCTTGTGGTTGTTTCAGCTACTTCCATTTCTTCAATTATTTAAGTTATTAGAGGACCTAGAATGAAACAAATTGAGACAATACGAGTATTAGTGTCCCATTGAGTTTTGGTTTATCTCTTGAAGCTTTTGATAATACTGCCTATTGATGGGCTTTGTAAAGGGCAGAGAGTTATATTACCACTATAATTCTTTACTCCTCATCAAAAAATAGTAGCAAAATCAGAGCTGCACCAAAGTGGAAGGTTTATCCTTTCCTATTATAGAACTTATCTTTTATTAATGAGTTGCTTACTACTATTACCGCTAAACCATACTTTCTTACTAGAGATAAAGAAACTTGTTATTTACTGGGAAAAGTTTCTGGTAACAAAAACTTGACCTGAAATGAATTATTTACAAGTTTAGAAGAAAGACTTGCTAAGTCAATGCTACAGCTGAGAAATAAGCCAACACTTTCTCCAAAACAGCTTGAAGCTGACAAAGCACTAAGCTCTGAGGTCCTAGAGAAGCAGCGGTTCAGGGTCTTGTTAGCTTTGAGCTGCAGGAGAGACAACACGGGCAGAATGCTCAGAGGAAAGAACTGTCCCCCAAGAGGGGTTGTGAAGGGAGCTAGAAATAGCATGACTGAGAAGTCATGGAGAAATAGAGCAATGCCAAATTAGGCAGTAAGAGATGGTGAGGCATATAAAGTAGCTAAAAGAACAAGAGAGTAAAACACAAAATAAAACAAAAGTCAATGGATGGGCAGGGAATGGGAAAATGAAGTAAAATAAATCGAACAGAAAATTTTAGAACAAAATATTGAAAGTGCTAAATATGAGGCTATTACATTTGTGATATTATTTACCATTTATGTAGTACTTCATAGAATATTTGTATTATTTTATTTAATTTTATAGCTTTGGGGTATAGATGGTCTTATCCTCCTTCCACAGATGGATAATAAAATTGGAATGATTAGCATAGACTGTAATGTTGTCTAATTATTAATTTCTAAAACACATTCATAGAATTTGCTGAATATGTTGATATAGAAAAGAAGTTGCTAACATTTTATGTACTTTTTTGTCTTTAAAGTTGGACAGTATTTTAAATAGGATTTTCAGAAATAACTGAATGATGTAGGGGTATGTATGGTATACATATGTAAAGGTATCAGTTATGCTGGACTTACTGTTTGATAAAACGTGTGTGTTATACCAAGTAAGGAGGCAGCGTGAAAGGACAGTGTAGAAGGATGTACTGAAATAATGTCTCAGTGAGCAGTCTTTGTGATAAACGAAGCCCCCTAAGTGTACCATCTCCCCTGCCCCCTGGTGTGGGTGAGTTCTGAGAAAAATGGCCTGCTTTGGCACCTGGAATCCTTAGTAGGACTCTATAACACACACTTTATTTAAATTCCCTTCCCTGTCTCACTGCCCCACTCCCCATCAGGTATCTTTAAGATGCTCTTCCAAATTAACACTTGCACTTTATTTCCTATCTCTGGTCTGCTTCTGGAATTATCCACACTAAGATAGTGGTAGCAATGTAAGTGGTAATAATTTGTCATATTTATCATTCAGTTCGGAGGTGAAACTTACAGGGTTTGCTCATGAATTAGGGATGGGTGGAAAGAAGGCAGAAAATCGAAGAAATAAGTGATTTGCTCTGTCTAAAGATAACTAATAAAAGGAATTGTAATAACATCTACCTTATGTGCTTACCAATTGCCAAGCACACTTCTAAAGCCTGCTACACATGTTAAATCAAAGGAGTTACACTTAAATTCTCATCATTGTGAATCTAGGTTCCTCCAGCAAACATGCAGTGGCTGGGATTTGAAGGAGGAATCCAGTTTCATAGCCTAAGCAAGTTACCATTATATTCTTTTGCACAGATAATGCATGGACCATAAAACATCATAGTCATTATTTAGTATTTACTAGTTCTATTTGCATTTAAACTAGTAGTGATCCTGAATTTTTCTTTTTCTAACCATTGTTTGGCCTACATGCATATATAAAGCATTTTGTAAGCCTAAGTAGGATTCAGCTATCAATTCACAAATCATGGCCTGTCTCATCTCATAAAAATTAAGAAGAGATAATATTATTATCATCATTATTATTATTGGCAAGATTTCTAAGTGGTACTGAATTTCCTATAATTAACTGTTATTTGATACAATTGTTTGAGAATATTGCTACATGCTTGATTGCAGGACCTAAAACAGGCAGCACAACATATAGGATGCCAAAGGCATATTCTCTCATTTCTAACTGATTTCCAAATGACAATTTAACTGTTAACGTCTGGGAATATTTTCTATTTCACTTATGCAATCAAAGAGTAGCGATCCTAATAAGGGTGTCTAGGCCTGGGATATATATTATCCAAATCTTGAGTTGTTTTTACATCAAGGAATAGGTAGAGGTGATGAGCACACACAGGAAGAAAGTTAAACAACAATGTAAGCCGGGTGCGGTGGCTCAAGCCTGTAATCCCAGCACTTAGGGAGGCTGAGACAGGAGAATCGCGAGTTCAAAGCCAGCCTCAGCAATGGCGAGGCGCTAAGCAAGCAACTCAGTGAGACTCTGTCTTTACATAAAACACAAAATAGGGCTGGGGATGTGTCTCAGTGGTCGAGTGCCCCTGAGTTCAATCCCCAGTACCAAAAAAAAAAAAGAACAATGTAAATACAGGTTCTTAAAGCAGAAAAGTCTGGACTCCAGAGTGGTTTGAGGATATTAGGAAAACTGGGCAATAGATAGGCTGGGTAAAACTAAGCAAGTTCTTTGAGGTTGTGGTCCATGAATGTAACTCAGCTTTCAAAGACTCTCCCTCTCTTTCCTTCCACATTTGGGCAATTTTCATGCCTTAGAGAATCAACTTCTAAATGTCTCTGAAATGGAAACCTTTATTTCTCTTTCTACTTCCCTGATCCTATGTCCAGGAACTTTTGTTTTCACTACTGGATAGTTAAAACAGCTTACAAACTTGCTTTTACAAGAATAGCATCTAAAATTGTTAGCACAGCTCAAAAGGCACTTTATGATTTTACCTTCTTGAATTTAATATTATTATAACCATACTAATATTTTATTTGTATATTTAATGTGTTAGATATATACTATTATGTTATGTAATACTATTAATTATGTTACGTAAGATGATAACCTGTTGGTGGTATTCATTCACCTTAGGTTGTCTAGGCTGGAGAAATGTTCCAGGCTACAATATTTGAGAAGGGAATCAGTGTCATTCAGAGCAGTATTTTCTACCAAAAGCAAGGTTGGGGTTATGGAATTTACAAACTTGTTCTTCCTATAGTAGACAATTGCATTGATGGGTAAGACAGAGGTATTTTATGCAGAGTTATAAATTCTAAGAAGGCAAATGAGACATTCGTTTTTTGCTACTTAGAAAACCCAGGGAGCTGAAGATCAGGAGAGTGGCCTAGGGAACTCAGTGAGACCTGAATGAAGCAAGTTGTTTAAGGTGGGCTTCTTATGCTCTCAGTGTAGAATAGAACAAAGGAGATTAGACAAGTATCAGAAATGATTATATTTCTTAAAATTCGATGTTAATATTACATTTACATATAAAAGTCATTATTAATCAAAGTGTGTTGTCAGTAAAAGTATGAAGAATTTGTATCAAAATCATGAATCTGTAGCTCAGTAGATATTTTACCTTATGCTAAGGACTGTTTATGTTCCCAAAATGCATATGTTGAAATCTTAATCTCCAATGTGATGGTATTAGGAGGAGGAGCCTTGGGGAGTTGATGAGGTGGTAGGTGTGAAGCCATCATGGACGGGATTAGTGCTCTTATCTAAGAGGTCCAATGCAGCAGAAAATGTCTATGTGCCTGCAGCCTGAAGAAGGCCCCCAAAACCTGGCCACAATAGTACCCTGATCTCAGACTTTCAGCCTCCAAAACCATTAGAAATGAATTTCTGCATTTTATAGGGCACCCATCTATGGTACTTCCTTATAGAAGCCTGAACTAAGATGCCTTGACAAGTTATTTCAACCTATTTAACCTTCAGTTTGCCCTTAAGTCAACTAAGAATAATAATATACTTCACTGAGATGCTTTGAGAATCAAATGTAAGTCCCCTGGAAAACACTTGGCATATAGTATACATTTTAAGAGTCAAAGCGACATGTCCCTTTTTATGTCTTTTCATTTTTTTTTCTATTTTTGGTACTGGAGATTGAACTCAGGGGCACTCAACCACTGAGCCACATCCCCAGCCCTATTTTGTGTTTTATGTAGAGACAGGGTCTCACTGAGTTGCTGAGCGCCTCACCGTTGCTGAGGCTGGCTTTGAACTTGTGATTCTCCTGTCCCAGCCTCCTTAAGTGCTGGGATTACAGCCTTGCACCACAGCACCCAGCTTGGTTTTTAATTTATGGTAAACTTCTAAATGAAATTAAGCATTATTTAATTAGTCAATTGTTATATAGCATTATAATGCTATATAAAGTCGACACCAATACATGGCAGAACCTTAAGTTAGTGTTCTGTTTATCATTTGACTGCATCTGAATATGACCCAGCTAATAATTCTAACGTTCCTATTAAAATTAAAAAGTGAGAGTCAAAATGGAATCAGAAAATACTAAATTGATTAATTAAATAATGGCACAAATAAAAAGGCAGGCTAAGAAGATTGGGACTCTACAGGCTGAGACACTGAAGAATGAAAAGGGCTTATACTAATAAAATTCAAACTATCGTGAACAGCATAGAAGGTAAATGTAGCTGAACACCTGAAATTATAAGTTATTTGAAGTTTAAGTGAAAAGTAAGCTTTTTGCTAACTATATTTACTTAATTTTAAGAAGGCAGATGGTTCTCATTAAAACATGAGATATTGCCCATAAGAAATCTGTACACATTCAAAATGGGTATAGAAACAATAAATGGCAGAACGTTAAGATTTGTGTTCATTATTTCATTTGAAATAGTGACTGCATCTGAGAATGACCCAGATAATAATTCCAAAGTTCCTATGTTTTTTCACTTATATTCGGTGATTCTGCTGAACTTTTAAATTAAATTAAAAGAATGGCTAAAATCAGTTCTCCCAAGCTTTCAGCTTTTTTGTATTTAGAATCAGTCATGGCATTCACAGATGTTTGAATTTGATTTAACTTCCCCAAATCTATTTTCAACATGAGAAAAAGCTGTCAAACAGTATAGACATAAATGCCACTGGCAATATTTTAAGGCATTAAGCCCAGAAAATAATGTTGCCATATTAAAAATAGTCACTTAAAAAAGTTACCTTCAGATTTCCTAGAAACTAAGTGAAATTGGAAAATTTGAATAGATGGTAAAAACCAAAACATACCAGGAATAAAGAAAACCAAAACTTTTGAAAGGTATATTTGCTCAATTGCTGATGCTTATCAGTATTATGAAAATAGAAGAAATGTTTGTAACATTAACATTGCTTAGTTTCTCTTGCATTGACTGAAACATGGGCCGAGTGTGAATATATACAGTACATTTGAAAAAAAAAGTAAGTTATTCTTTCAGAACTCTTTTTGGCTCAGGGGCTTAAACAGGTTGCTTAGCACCTCGCTTTTGTTGAGGCTGGCTTTGAACTCATCCTCCTCCTGCCTCAGTCTCCTGAGCTGCTGTGATTATATGACATTCTGAACAATTAAGTACAAAACGTACTTAATTCCAGTTTTATGGAACTTAGCTAACTTGAGTTCTGTATATTACCTAATGCCAAAGACAACTGACTCAAACAGAACATTGTATTTGATCATGCCAATGAGCATTTCCATTTTGATCATGAAACTGTAGTTGTCAGCTTGATATAAATATGATGCTTAAATGTAATTCATTCATTTAAATTCATTAAAGTAGGAATAATGTCATTAGGCATCTCTAGCAATCCTAAAAGAAGGAAAGCATACTATGGACTATAATTGATTTGAAACCAAACAAGTGATTACATTTCTGAATAATGTTAGATTTTGTAAATTACCACTGTGTGAAATAAAATAATAAAGTATTATGAAAGTATGTAATTCTTATGGCAACCAGTGATGTGATATATTATCCTAAGTTATAGTCTAGAGTATGTAACACAAGAAATAAAATCAAAGTAAAGATAATGAAAAAATAATGAAGATAAATTAAGATCATCTTCATTAATATTATTAAGTAGTATTTCAGAATTCGGACATACAACAAAAACTGATGTTTCTGGCCCATTATTACTTCTTTTCTGCATACTGCCTATGATTTGACCTAGTGAGCTGACATTCTGTTTGGGGCACTGAGCAAAGAACCTTGTGCTCCGGGGTGAGCTGTGCCTTTCACAGGTCAGTGAGGTACCATTCATTGTTGAAAGCTGTGGCTCTGAGTCCTGAACTGCCTGAATTCAGATCCTACAGTTATTTTTTTTAATTTTATTTTTTAGTTGTAGAGGGACACAATGACTTTATTTTATTTATTTTTTTTAATGTGGTGCTGAGAATCGAACCCAGTGCCTCACATGTGCTAGGCAAGTGTTCTACCACTGAGCCACAACCCCTGCCCTGCTACAGTTATTTTTGAGGTGAGCTTTCTGCATTCAAATTTTGTGTGATCTATAGTGGTGCTGCTGGGAGTGGTCATAGACAGGTGCCAGTCTCTGAACTGGTTGTTACTGGCTCGTAAAGAGATAAGCCTATACAATGAAAATGTTTAGAAACTTCTATGGAATTTGATAATTACATGTCTAATGAGCCAAATGATAAAATACCAGGACATGCATTTTCATGCCTGCTATTTTTTTCACTTCATTTGTCTAGTAATTTATTTTTATATTGTTTTATACCAATAGTTTTTCAAAAGGGCTTAGAACTAAAGAATACCGACCCCTTGCCATAACAAGTTTGAGAAACACTCACCTGGAAGGGTACTGAGGCAATGTTTTAATTTTGTTTTCATCAGTAAAATGGGACAAAAAGCAAAGCTCGGCAATAATTTTATAATGTTCAGATGATAAAACTTAACAGGGTCTTTTATACCGTATTAAAAATTCTTTCTCTATATACTTGCCCATTTGGTTCCTTATATAGTAATCAAACCTACAGCAGATCTGACCCTGAATTTTGAGGGGCTATGTGGCAAAAATGGTTTACAAGAGAAGATAGAGTCAGACTTTCCCCTTCATTTCATAAAATTTTCTCCTTACTTCAAGGTAATTGTTCAGTAGTGCTTCTCAAAATTTTGTGTATGAATCATCTAAAGTTTGCTTCCAGCTTTGACCTAGTGGGTATGGGGTAGGGTCTGAGTTTCTTTGCTTCTCACAAGCTCCTCCATGGTGCAAATTCTGCAGATTGACAGATCTTTGATTACAAGGGAGGAATTAACAAGTCTTTTTTTTTTCTTCTTTCCTTATTTGACCTTCTACCTAATGCTTGGCAACAGACCCCACTCAGAGAGACTCTTCCTGCAAATACTGTCTAAGTCATAGTGAGATGTTTCACCCTTAGCCTGGTATTGTTCTCCTTAGTGGTGTTTTTCATTTGGCCTGGAGACCACCCAAAGTCAAAGATCTGGTAGAGTAAGGGATCTAAGAACTTCATTGTGAACTTAGGTGTATTTAATGCCAAATCATGTTTTTGAATATTACCCTACAAATTGAATAGGACTGATTGGTCTGGCACAGCCATCATTTCTTAGTATTCTGTATCAATATATTTGACTGTAATTAGCAGCCTATAACCACTTAACTTTATTATAGCATGGATTGGTTTAGTGTTCTTATATAGTTGTTTTCAAAACTTACATGGACTTACGTTCTTGTGGTTCTGGGAAAGAGAGTTGGGAGTTCTAAACCTGTGTATTGTGTATATTGACTTCCACATTCTGAAGCTCCATCTGAAGATGTGAGGTTTAGGTCTTTGGATGATGCAAGAGAGATAGGAAAAAAGAATGTGAGAAAGGGAGAAAGGAAGGAAGGGAGAATTTTCATAGTCTTAATATTAGAACAAATTTCTGATTTAATACACTTAGGAATTTTAATGCAATAAAGGAATATTCATTCTTCAGACGTTTTTTTGCCCATAGAATTAACAAAATGAAAATTACAATTATTATGTTAGTATTGTACAGGTTATTCGTTTAGGATATATATTTTCTCTTTTTTGGTAAGAACTAGTTCTCCATTTTTGTGTATATAATCACAGTTATCTAAGCATTTAAATAATTTGAGTAATTATCTGAGTAGAGATGGTTATTAATATTTGTCTTTCTTAGGTTCATAATATCAATTTGCTTGGAAATCTTCGTTTTAGTAAAGCAGCCAAGTAGTTTGTATGAATAATTAAGTGAACAATGAGTAAGTACCCAGCATCTCTGTATTGTCCCTCTGGTCTCTGAATGAAATTGTATCTGTCTTAAAAAGATAATATTTTGAATAGGAATTTTCTTCTTGACTTAGAATAATTTTCAGTCTCATTATCCTAAAATTACAGTTTTATCTTTGTATGTTAAAAAAGGATGATTCATTCAATGTATGCAACCCAATCTGAGAAGTATGTCAGTAAATGAAAAATGAACAAATGAAAATCGAATTTACCATTCCTCATTGGACTAATAGTCTTTGAGTATTTACTATTTACTGGGCCAAAAGAATATAGAGAACAAGGTAGGGACTTGTCCTTATGGAGATCATAGACCAAAAATAAGAAACTGATAATTAAAGTTCGTTTTCAAAGACCAAGAAAATAGGCACAAAGACAGGATGTGAGGACAATAAGAAGGAGCCACTTGGAGTAGAGTATGTTGTCTCAGTTTGGGATAGGCAGGTGATGCTTGCCTGGACATCTCCCCAGAAGAGGTACTTTATCATTTGCTCCTAGAAGACAATGGAAGAGGTAGGTTGGCAAAGAAGGAAGGGAAGGTAATGCAGAAGCGTAATTGGATGGAAGTAATGGCACAAGAGTGCAAGTGATGACAAGCCCTGTGGTTCATGCTAAGGAAAGGCTAGCCCCTGGTCAGTTATATCCGAAATTTTCTGTGTTAAAAAATGTGTGTCTACCATCATGATAAGGAATGTTTCCAACAAAGAAACTCGAGAAGCAGAAAGATCAATTTGGAAATTCTTTTTGTCAGCCAAGATAGAAATAGTAAGGACCTCACCTACAATAGTGAGATTGAGAAGGTTAAATTGAGAGATTATTAAGTGAAAACAATAAGATTTGAGGATTTTATAGAATTGAGGCTTGATGCAGAGGAAGATGTGTTGCCTGGCTCCCAGTTGATCTGGGTAATTGCATATGTTGCATTAGGCATTTTTTCACATTTTTTGCTAAGGTAAGAATCACTTCACTATTGGTCAGCATAGATTCCCAGCATCAAGGACTATGTGTATCTCATAGTAGGTGCTCTATAAATGTATTTTGAATTATTAATAATCTTTTTGTTTACACGAGGAAATGTAGGAGCAATAATATCTTTACAGAAAAAGATGAAGTATCAAATTTTTGGACACCTTGAATTTGATGTGAACATCTCCAACTAGTAGGAGAGATGTTCAATAAGCATTTGGACATGGGATATGTAGATTTATGAGTTTTTCTTTTTTAAACAAGAATCATGTCTTAGCTGTCTTTTTATCTACAAGAGCAGTGTAACGTAGATCTTTAAAGGTGCACCGACTGCAAGCATCTTTTGCAGCAATATTCAAAAAAATATTGTGGAATTTAGCAGTCTAAAGTATGTCTTTTAGGCATGCATGGAAAACTAGATATGGCTCTAAGTTTTTAAAAACCTGAAATCCTAGGGAATAATTAAGGGAGAAAAAACATACAGCTCTGAATATAGAAATATAGGAACAGCCTTCATTTTTTAATTTGAGGTATCAGCTTTGCAATTTACTAGATTATAGTAGTTTAGAATTTGAAACTTTTAGCTCTTAGTTTTCTTAACACTACCAATGAGAAAGTGAGATTTTTATAGTATGCAATAGTTTTTCAACCTATGACCTTAAATAACCCTGTATATTCAAAATTAAACATGATTCAAAATACATATATTTAAAAGCATTTATCTTGGTGAGCAAGGGGATGTGCATTTAATTTATTTTGTTGAGTGGTCATGATGCTTACACCATTAATGAAAAGGAGGTGGGACTGACAAGTGAGTGGATCCACACCTGAGCTCTGTCAGTAGTTGGCTATACAGATTCAGACACATGATGCCTCTTTTAGGGACTAGTTATCCTTGCACTGTGTTTTAATTGTAGGTATCTTTGGTTTTATAAAAAGTGTTTATGTTGCGTTTTATTCTCTTAAACATATGGGGGAAATAACTTCACTGTCTTCTAAATGTCATGTGCTATAACATCCATGAAGGAAAACTTGACCATAGAAATCCCTGAGTGAATAGGTTTGGGTTCTCCAACAGAACACTGTATAATTCTTACAGCTCACAGTCTCTATCTCATGGAGCTTCTTCATGCCTTGTCCACAGCTTTGTAATTATTCCTTTTAAAATAAAATCTTCTGAAATGATCCTAGTTTAAGAATGACATATTTCTTGTGGGCATCTTGTTTGGTAGATCTTGTTTTAGTTTTTATGTCTTGGACCCTCAAAAACAGTTATTTTTTTTTCGGTCTTCCATTTATTTATTTATTTATGCATTACATTTATATGTAAATTTGGAATGCACAGTGCCATGTTCATACATGCACATAGCATAATTTGTTCAACTTTATTCCCCAGTTCTAAACAGTTATTAAGTTCGAAATCACCATATTCCAATATAAGGAGTGGAAACTATAGTAGCTACTGTATAAAATTCTATTTATCAGTTATCTATCATTTTCATCAGGGATACTGCTGGGATTACATGATGATACCCAGGTTCTTCAGCCAGATAGAGAAAAGGATGACCTAGTATAGGAAATTCAAAGACAATTGTACTAGTAAATGTATGCCCAAGGGAAAATAATATAATGTGGCTATCACTTCTGTAGCTCCTCACTCTGACATTATGCTCTGCGTGTTCAAGGAATCTTGTTTCATTCTCTTTTTTATACTTGTGTTTTTACTAATTATTGATAGGGATGTACAATGATACCTAGTATTATTTATCATATTGCTGTACCATGTCCTTTGTGCATAGAAATCTACAACTGAGACTTCATTCCATTACATATATGTTCTTTTCATATTGTAACTCTTTGCAATTATACTTTCATTGTATATGCAGGCATTAGGAACAGGAGTTTTGAAAATTTTCACGAGCACACCTTATTACACACTCCTCCACTAAGCACCCTAAGCATGGAGAAGGGTCCTCCTCCCCCAGGTGCCTCATCCTTCGCTTTGACCTGCTATATGATGAAAAATGTTCACCATATCTGCTTTAACTTATTCAATGAGAAATTGCATAGTCCATGTTCTCAGTGTTTGTGTCCCTGCAAAATACCCATATGTTGAAACCTAATCCCCAGTGCAGTATTTAAGAGGTAAGGGCCTTTGAGAGGTGATTAAGTCATGAGAGCCTCACCATCTTATACAGATTAGTGCCCTTAGAATAGAGGCCTTAGGGAGCTTGTATGCCTTTCTATCATCTGAGGACACATGGAAGATGCTATCAGTGAAGAACCTAACTAGTCAGCAAAGCTACTGTTGCCTTGATCTCAGACTTACCTGCCTCCAGAAATTTGAGCAATAAATTTCTGTTTTTTATGAGTTTTCTATGCTGTCATATAGCATCTATATGCTCTCTAACTTTTTTTGTGATCAAAATCATCCAAAAATTTATGTAAATCAGACAATAAGTGATATTCACAGAGAATAAATAATGAAAAAGAATTTATTAAAAGTTTTGGTGACAGGGGCTGGAATTGTGGCTCAGCGGTAGAGCGCTTGCCTCGCATGCTTGAAGCCCTGGGTTTGATCCTCAGCACCACATACAAAGCAATAAAATAAAGACATTGTGTCCATCAACAACTAAAAAATATTAAAAAAAAAAAAGTTTTGGTGACATATCTATACTCCCCAATCATTTTCAGAGAGATAGTAATTGATTTCTATGAGCACACAAAGAATTTGTTCCCTTGTATTACCAAGACATAAAATAGTTTCCTTAAGAAAGAGGATTTTCAGACTTAAACTCTGTTGACTTTTGAGAACTGGAATTGTGGGTTTTTTCACAGTGAAAATAAATTTTACATTAAATGGTATGTGATTTTAAAATATTTAGAAAACCTTTCTTTGCCAAAAGAGAATAGTACCTATCATATCAAGTCTTCTTTATAACTATTTGTTCTAAGCATACAGGAAGTAAGGGACAGGGAGAAAGAAGCAGAGAGAAAGAAATGGTTTCTAAATTTTTACTCTAAAATTGCATGTATCACAGTTTAAGTTAGTGATGAAAATCTGATTCATAACATTGACTCCAGATTCTTTAATACAATAATCAATTTTTAAGTCAAAATTGTATAAAGACCCAATGGAAAAACACTTGAATAGTACTGCCTTGACCCTGATTTTCTCTGTATTTCAAAGAAGCACATGCTCATAGAAAGGAAACTTCAGACATAGTGCCACTCTTATTCAAGACAAGGCAGGGCTGAGAGTGAGGCGTAGAATAAGGAAGACCATAAACATGGCATAATTTGTCCTGGAATTTTGTAATACATTTTGCATATAATCATTAGAGTTAAAATTAAAGATATGTTAAAGCCAAATTTAAAGATACTGTTTGCTTTGCTGCTTAATAAATGATATATGTTTTATAACTTCATTAAGGTTGCTACCTTCTTTAATTGTTGCAGACCATGAGATATTCTGTGAGATACACATTAACTGCAGAGATAATAATGTTTCTATATGTTAATAATTTTAAATGAATAACACTTGAGCTATTTTCCAACCACATGGGAGGCATCATTTGCATCCTTCAAGTCTTATTATTAACCCCTTCATTTGAGTGGAGTGGATAGCCATATGTAAAATATTAATTCTTTTTACATTACTGCTAATAGCAAGTATTTTAAACCCACTGATGTGAGAGGATTAAAAGCTACAAAATTAGGCATGCACCAACATTCCTGAGATTAATCCTTGTTAGTGTAACCTAGCGGGAACATGTAACTTGATTTTCTGTTTATTGATCTGATGCTTCTTGTTTTTTTTATCATGTGAAATGAAACTCCACAGAGACAATTTCATATTGCATTTCTATGCTGAATTAAGGGAAGCAACACAATATTAAGTTGCTCTATTTTGCCCTTTCTACTTAACACAATATAAATGCAGTAGGATCTATGAAAATAGGATGTAACCTAAGTATCTTGCATGGTGGCCTGGATTATAGATGAGCCATGTGTACTTTTTTTTTTTGGTACCGAGGATTGAACTCAGTGGTACTCAACCACTAAGCCCACATCCCCAGCCCTATTGTGTATATGTGTGTGTGTGTGTGTGTGTGTGTTTATGTACAGACAGGATCTCACTGAGTTGCTTAGTGTCTTGCCATTGCTGAGGCTGGTTTTGAACTCGTGATTCTCCTGTCTCAGCTTCCCAAAGTGCTGGGATTACAGAAGTGCCACCACACCCGGCTTCATCCGTACTTCTTATACTCATAAACTAATGCTTGAAAGTCATGTTAACAAGAAAAACATGGGAATGTTTGCTTCTTTTGTTAGATAAGAACTCAAGGAGTCTGGGAGAAATATATGTACTTCTGAGAATTTGTTAAGTATTTAGAATTGAAGAAAGGAATAATGTTGGCATTTTTTCATTTCTGTTACCTTTACCCCACCCCACCTCACCCTGCCTGCTGTGACATTAGCCAAGATAATATTTCCTGGCCTCTCATCCTCATGTTCACTTTAATTTGAGTAGAACATAGAATGATATTCAATATTAAATTATAAGCAGAGCATGAGCACCAGCCAATCAGGAGGTACATCAGCTATAAACAACTTGTTGGAGAACAACTTGATTGGCTAAAGCACACTGACATGGTGTTTGGCTTATCCCAAATATGTCTGAGTGTCTTAAACCACTTCAGATAATGGAAGTTGAGGATTCTTAGTGATTTCTATCCTGACAGAAGATTTTGGGAGAGAATGAGATCTAAGAAAGGCAAGAAGCCACTCTACCTGAAGCAGCTATACCTTCCTTTTGTTGTGAGTGGCTTTTGAGCAGTTAGACTTTGATTAGTCAATCAATTGGCTTATATTTTGACAAAGTATTTGCATTATCTAGTGCAATAGTATTGCACTATTTGCATTATCAAGATACTGCTTAAACAGGTACAAACATGTAGATAGATGATGGATTTAGATCTTCTGTACCTGTAGTTGTGTATGTGTGTGTATATGTATGTCATACATGCACTTATACATACAGACATATCTAAAACTTGTTCTTAGCACTTGAGTTTGATGTCCCAAACTTCAGATGAAACTTGGAATTTCCATTAGTAAATTTCTATCATTGTTTTTTGTCAGATAGTGTAGCACTTTGAAGATATTTAAAATATCTAAATATAAATGATGTCACTTGTGCTGGAGCTCTCGCTCAGTGGCAGAGTGCTTGCCTAGCATGTTTGAGGCATTGGGTTTGATCCTTAGCATCATATAAAAATAAACAAAGGCATTCTGTCCATCTACAAGTATAAAAATAAATGATATCACTTCCATAAAAGCTTTTCTGAACCCGTGAGTGTATAAAAAGTGCTGCTTTGCTCCAAATCCTACAGTCTCTCCATCTTTCCTGCTTTCTTTTCTATTGGGCTGGTCTTAACTCTGAATCTCAGACTATTCTGCTTGGTTTTTGGTGTTCTGTGCTTGAACATACTACAACTAGATTTATCTTTCTCTTTATCATTTGTCAAGTTTTGATATTCAACATTATCTTTTCTCTTTACCATTAAAGATGTGAGTAGAAGTCTAGTTTTTTTTTTTCTCATTTTATTTCTTAATTTGGCATGGTATTACCTATGGAAAAAAAGGAACAGCTAATGATAGTATCTTCATCTGTGACAGCTCATTAAAACTAATCATTTTAGTGCACATTAAACTGGATTGGCATACTGGACAGGTGAAATGTTACTATACTTTCAAATCGAAACTGTTTAACTATCTGATGAATATTCATTGTGGGAGAGAATAAATATAATTTTTGATTACTTAAATCTTCCCAGAGAAACAGATTCAATTACTAATTTATTTGTTGTTTGAGACAGAGTCATTTTAAAGAATAAAAATGTCTCTATTGTTTCCACTTCTATGGTTTGTTTTGTTTTCTTTTCAACAACTTTCAAACTGATCTCTTTTTTTTGAGGGCTACACTGAGTGTCTTCAAATGAAGTGAAGAAATAAATACCCTGCTTGGTAAACAGTCCCATAACTTGGCTTATTAGTTTTAGAATGTTAATTGACCAATATTGCCAAATTTGAGCTTTTTGAACTATGAATCTGTCACATGATTAATCAAAAGAAATAAGTCAGCTCTTGTGAAAGCAATATAGAAATATGTCTTTTACATTTTTACCAGAAGCTGATTTATATATTGGAGGGAACAGGATTAAATCTAGTGATATTTAAAGTTTTAACCATCAGTTTTTGCTCTGAGCTGATGGTCAATTGATTCACTCGTTTCTTCTCTGTCATAGCACCTAGTCCACATCCATCCATCCATCCATTGAATCATTCATTTTTTATTTCTTCATTAAATATACATTTGTTGACCATCCCCCATATATAGCTGGGGCTATGATAGGCACTTTACCTAATTAGTATCATTTGGTCCTCATAGCAGTTCTCCAAGATAAATATCGATTGGGATTCTAATGTTGCAAATGAGATGGTGATTCCTAGAAGTTAAACAACTCACCGAAGTCAATTGTTAAGAGTGTCTGGCTCAACTTTGTTTTCTTAACACAGTCCTTGCAACATCTAGAGCACTTCATGAATGTTTATGAATAACTGAATGAGTGAACAAGGATTCACTTTACTACAGCTAACACCTACTTAGTGAGCCATAAGTACACAAACACTCCTAGGTTTGCCAATATTTTCTCATTTAATCGTTATTAAAACCCCAATAAGCTCAGTGCTATTAAGGATCTTATGCTTATTTTATAGACCTGTGGTAAAAGGTGGTAAATTAACTTGCTTAAGATCATACTGCTATAAAGTAGCCAAGTCAGGAATCAGACTAAGGCTCTTCCTCTGGAATCCCCGCTCTTTACCACCATGCTGTTTTTGTCTGGCATGGTATATGATGTATTGTGAATGTTCAACACATTGATGGTAGGGAGGACATGGAGTTGGAAGCTTAGATGGATTGAAAAAGCTATTTCATAGTAATTATAGTATGTTCAAATTACAGTTGCCTGAACTGTCTCTGAAAACTCCTACGACAATTTATATACAATCTCCTTGTAACAATGAAACATTATTTTAAATAATGAAACTCATTTTACAGAAAAATGAGTTTATATGTCTACTCATATGAACATGCATTATCATTCATATGTATCTGTGCATACAGACACATGGGCTTTGTTAGAGATATAAAGCATACTTAAATTAGTGATTCTTCCTCTTTATGACATTATAGTCAATTTGCATTTTAAAACCCCAAAATGTACTAATATACAGGGATATATGCATTTTGGAAACAGTTAATGGTGATTTCCGTAAGTGCTACCTTCTTAATTGCTTTAAAACATTCAGAATTTTACACACACACACAGACACACAAAAAAGGTACAAAATTGTATTCTTTATAAAGACACGTGAGATAGAGAAACTGATTCTATTCTGAATCATGCAGTAATAAAATAAGTCACTAAGGGGTCTTTCCTGTAGTTCCCTGATCATAAGCCCACAAAGACAGGTTTGCTTTTTAAGCCACTGTGTATGCATTTTTCAGAATGTAGTTATGTCAGTAGAGGACCTGGAAGCAGTGATGGTAATGAGGAGGAATGATAGTTCAGATGCATTCTTTCTTAGAATTAAAAAAGTTGAATTAAATCTTTCATTCCCACCACACACATATGGATCCGCAATCTCCTTTCATGATGAATCCAGAATCAGAAGTCTGCATTCTTTTATTCTTGGTCAGAAGATTAAAATTGATCACAGGCCACACGAGGGAGTCAGCTGTAGAATCACAAGGACAGCGCTTGCCTTCTGTTCTCCTTAACCATGCACTTACAAGTTGCAAATATTATTGATTCCAGGGGTCATCTGAGGCTGTGGGGAGGTTGCGTGACTTGACAGTATTTTGCTGTTTTTAAGGAATAACGCTATGAGCCCTAATAGCAACTGGAACAGGTGTAGTTTAAGTTTGACAAATGAAGATTTATACTTTTTTGAGCTGCCGAAAGCCTTCCTGTAGAAATAATGAATGAAAATTTGATACTTGATTTAACATAGGTCAAATGACTTGCAGTGAAAGAGGAAAATAATGCTTTAATTATTACCCTTTCATCAAAATGAATTGATGATAGGTTTGTCATTGTAGATCCATGCTTTAAACAAATGAACAGTGCTTAGAAGATCCTTTTATAAGACATTATTTAAATTTAAGTAGGCATAGTTTACCCAAAATCACTTGAAAATGCTGCGTAGGTGGGATGATATGTGAATAATTACCTACTAATCTTTAAAGCCTGTTTTTTTTCTTTCTTGTGAATAAAAATACTGCATTAGGAGTCAGAAAATTTAAGGCACCACAGATTATTGCATGACAAATTTTCAACTAGCTTAAGGTTCCTTTTTCTCCCTAACAATACAGATTGTATGTTACTCTAATACATATTTTGTGGAATGGTGGAAGAAACCACTAGATTTAAGCATTTTAATAGGTTTAAATCTGACTTTGCCACTTATAAGCTATGAGATTTTTAAAAAACTTATTTTGCTGCTTGAGCCTCAGTTTGCTCATCCAGAAATAGGCATAAAGATATCCACCCCATAGAGTTGCAGCAAGCTAGAACTGCTTTTAAGTAATCAAACACTATGTACATGTAAATTCTTAAAATATTCATTATTACTGAGCCTATATGAGGTCAAACCTATATTTGAGATGCTTAATGGTGAAAATAAATACCTTCTAGATTCTCTTTTCCTTTGTAATCTGTAGAATACACTGACAAAATAGCAAGTCCCTAAAATGAAAGATTAGAACAGAAATCACCTATTCAGAAACTGGGGGCGGAGGTGGGGGTGAGGGCAGGCGGGGAAGCCTTGACTGCTCAGTTCATTGAACCCAAGGCATTTGGGAAGTAATTCAGTACAGTATGCTGACTTAAAAATTGAGAGATTTTTTATTGATAATGTCAAATGTATGCTGTATGTATTATGGTTAGAGTGATTCAGGTACTTTTGAGTATAATTTAATTCGTGAATGAGTGCATATTATGAAGTTCATAAGGAATCTAACTAGTTTCCAAAGAGTAACCCCGGATCTCAATTTGATATCCCTAATTGATCCACCATCCTGCTCACTATAAGCTGCTTTTCCTAAGCCTGGCAAAAGAGAAGACTACTTGCCTGTGTAATGTGCTCCAACTTAAAATGAAAATAATTTCCATTAGTATTAATTAAGTTTTTCATGTCTGTATAAATGTGTTATTATACAGAGTCTTCAAAACCACTGAAGGCAGTAGGTGTTAAAAGCTTCAGGTTACAGGTGAGGAAACCAGGGCACAGGGTGGTATGCTGCTGCACTGCACATCACAAAGCTAGTAAGTGAGGGACTAAGTGCAAACCTATGTGTCGTCACCTTGACCATCTACTTTTCCGATCTAGGAGATTTGGCTTGATTTTTTTCCCCAAAAGTCATAAAATGTTTAGCAGCGTGAAGCATAGCTGAATATGCTCTCTAAGGGACTTCCAAACTCAAGAAGGAAAAACAACACTTTCCTTTTGTAAAGCTTCCGTTTGATGCTTTCTTTAAGGGTGTGAGAAAAGATATTCTGACAGCTGTTATTAATCAAATGGATATTATTCAAGCTAAGTTATATATATGTCGTATTATCCATTTAGAATATAATTAATGCGGAATTGCCATTATTGACTAATTCTTACTTATAAGAAGATGTGCTATTGGAAATATATTCTCCATTAACATTGATTCCAGGGAAGGCGTTTGACTTTTTCAGTCTGGTAAAACCTTTCTTTCCAAACTTTGGCTGTTGTTCACACAAGTATGCTTTCTGGTGTGGCTATGATTATAGGTTTCTCCTGTCCTCTTCAATTTGCCTCATTTAAATTGTTGTTCATAGTTACCAAAGTAGTTGTTCCTAGGTATTCTTGGGAAATTGGTTCCAGAACACCCTGCAGACACTGAAATCTGCAGATACTCACATCACTTATGTAAAATGGCAAAGCATTTGCCTCTAACCTGCGCCCACCATCTCACACTCTTTAAATCATCCCTAGATGATACATAATACCTAATCAAATGTGAACTATGTATATACATTATACAACTGTATTATTCAGGGAATAATAAGAAAAATGTCTTTAAAAGTTCAGTTCAAAAGCAGTTTAGGAAAAAAAATACTTTTTATTCATAATTAGTTGAATCCACAGATGCTGAAACCAGAGACACAGAAGACTGACTTGCTCTGTTTAAAAATTGCCCTCAACAAATTCCCTTTGGTTATATTATTTCTAAAATTAATTATAGGTCAGTGGTCTTGTGCTATATTTGAAAATTAAGAAAGATGATCTAGTGTGTATGCCTGGAATCCCAGTGATTTGGGAGGCTGAGACTGGAGTATGGCAAGTTAGAGGCCAGCCTCAGTAACTTAGTGAGGCACTAAGCACTTAGTGAGACCTGTTTCAAAGTAAAAAATAAAATAAAAAAGGGCTGGGGCTGTAGCTCAGTGGTAAAGTGCCCCTGGGTTCAATCCCCAGTACTTAAAAAAATCAAGAAAGAAGAATTCTGAAATCAAAAGTATTTACTTAAACACTTCTTTCATTATGATTTATAGAGTAGATGTTATACATTGGATACTTTTAAAAATTGTTCCTAATTTTCTTCTCCAGACAAGAAATTCTAAATGGGTACCTCTCTTTTCTTGGCCTCTTACCACTCTTTGCTACCCTTCTTTCTGATTAATCCCTACTCAGTATCTGTTATGGTTTAGATGTGGTCTCCTCCAGAAGCTCACATGTAAGACAGTGCAAGAAGGTTTGGAGGAGAAATGATTGGGTTATAGCCTAAAGCTAATCAGTGGATTGATCTCTGATGGGATTAACCCGTGATGACTGAAGGCATGTGAGGTGTAGCTGGAGGAAGTTATTCATTGGGGGCGTGGCTATGGGTTATATATGGCTGTAGACACTCCTAGAATACTATGTTAGTGGCCACTATAATCCAGGCTGAGAAGTACAGTTTTTCTTTCCTATCTGGATTAGTACAGCATCCCTTTACATGATCTTCCTCCTTCAAGTCTCACTGACTGCACATGAGTTCTATTCATGGCTACTCATTCATCCTTACTATATATAGAGCTGAATATCTTATTTCCTGAAATGTCTCCTCAGTGTACAACCCAAGCACCCTGGTGTGACTTGAATAGCCCTTTATGGTCAGGGTTGTGCCCATCTGTTAAGTTTCATTTTTGTATTTCCTATCACTCCCTGTCTTCTCCTCTGACTATACCCTAGTTCCAGTCAGACTGAACTCATACCCCTTCATTCCTTGAACATGCTGGTCATTCTTCCTTTTTTCCTGCAACTGGAGACTTTCATCTTCCAGGACTTAGCTTTAAGTGGTTGTTCATGGTCCAGGTGCAGTGCTGTTTATAACAGCTCCTGTAACACTCAGTACAGCCCTTTCTCCTAGCATGTATCTTGCTCCATTCTACATTTTGATTCCATTCCATATCCTTTACCTATTACACTAGAATGGACATAACTCATCTTATGTTCCCAGAGCTTAATATATTGTCTAGCATACATAGTAGTCACTCAATAAATATTAATGGCTAAGTGGTTAAATAAACAGCTAAGATTTCTATTTCCAATTTTTCTTAATCCCAATTCTTTAAAAAATCACAACTGGTATTCAAATCTAAAAGTTGAATATGATAGACTATATTCTTGTTCCATATTTATGGAACAAAATTGTCAGAACTAGATAAGTAATGATTATACATTGAACCTGTCAAGTTTTATATGGTTAATTGCCAGTATTTAAAAAGATTTCAGTTGGGACCAAATTTTTAAAACTGCCTGTTATTAAGATTATTGTTATGGTGTTTTATGTTAACAATGTGTTAAGTATCAATGAATAAAAAATATCAATGAAGATTTAAATATGAAAGTTATAGAATTTTTAAATGTGAACATACATAAAATTAGTTTACTTATTAGAATTTTCAGTATGGCAGTCATTGTGCTAAACAATAATCATATTATTGAAATATATTATGTCAGTTAATCTCCCTACAAAGCAGGTTATATAGAAAAGGAAATTAAGAGTTAAAGTTAAATAACTGTAGCTATTAAAAGTTACACAGCTAGATTTAGTAAAATAGTGATGGGAACATAATTATATCTGATTGCTTCTCCTTACACTAGGCCTTGTATACTTTTGAAATCTGTATAAACTCCATTTATGGTATGCCATGTTTGTCTGGTGTGAATAAATACTTTACATTTTGACACTTACAACTGCACTCTGTGTACTTGGAATGGCACTTGGTATGTTGTTAAGTAATCAATTTAGTATTAGAGTTGGGGAATGAGATGGCTTAATCATGTTTGAGTCATAGGCTCCTCAGAGGATGTAATGAACAATCATGGGCCTCCAATTTGCACGCATGAGAAGATGCATACTTATACAAAGGTACACTGTTTTGATAGTCTTGGAGTCTCTGAAAAACCTAGACAAGGTTAAGAATTCCATTTCTAGATAATTTACCTATGTTGTGGATGAGCAAACTAAAGTTCAAGAAAGTTAACCACTATTTCTAGGATTGTTGCCCACACGTGCCATCAAGAATGTCTTTTGGAAAGGCATTATCCTGTGGTATTTTATGAACTCCTGCCAAAGTATTCTCATTTCAGGTCTCTTATGCAGCAACATGGTGAAGTGCATTTTGAGTATATTTAATCATAGAAATAACTTAATATCTTTCTTATATATATTTCTCATAAAAATCTCTTGTGATAAGTATTGTCTTGGAAAATTTATAAAATTACAGTAATGATTTACAATAAGATCAAAGAAATTTGCACAGAAATTTATTATTCAAGGTATAAGAGGAAAATGGGTAATTGAAATGACACTAAGTGATGAATATCATTGTAAGATAAAAGAATTACAGGGTGGCACAACCATATCTGTGCTCGTGAATTACGTTTTCTATGTAGAAAATTAAGTTGTTTCAATAGTATACAGCTACATTATGCTTACTTGCCCGCCTATGAATTCTGTGAGGAGGTGCAGTTTTATTTTAAAGGTGAGGAAACTGAGGTTTCAGGTTTAATGAGTTGGCCCTGGATTTATACCTATATAAGCAACAGAGTCAGGAGTCCATTAGAGAGGTCTCATTGCCTGGACAATCACATAGATTCAGAAAGCAAGTTCCAGCAGCTGAGAGTCACCAAGTGCATTTGACACTTGATCTTTATTTTATAGCCTGCCCCTGGCTCCCTTCCTCAGGCTTACATTGTTTCCCTTTGCAGAGCTCTGAAGGCCAGAGTATTCTTGGGTAATTCAAAATGATTTTTAGCTTTCATTTCAGTTTTAGTACATCACACCAACTATTGCATTGGGTTTCACCTTATTTTATTGCAGCACTATAGCAAAGATTAGTTTTGCTTTAAGAGAAACCATTTAAATACATTATCTAAATCCATATTATGTTAAAAATTATTACGTAAAGTTTTTCATATAGAGAATACTTAAATTTCACAATATGATTGCAGAACTCACTAGAACAGCTACAAATAAAAAGGCTACCAGTGCCTGTATTTAAGAATTTATTTGAATAAAAAATATAGAAGTACAATTTTAAAAATACCTTTGTGAAAGTAACTAATACAATAGAACAAATGTGTGGTATATTTACTGGTGATTAACACATTAGTAATACTTTTGAGATTACATTTTTAAAGGGGTCTTCTTCCTTCTGCAAAATGTGTGTTTATGGTGGCAGCTTTAATGTTGCTTCCTGCTGTGCAGTTCAATAGAGTATGTTTTTAGGTGGTTGGTTGAGGGTTTTTTCCTTATGTATGTCGATGGAGATAAGTGTTTTAATTACTTTTTTAATGTCTGTGCTTTTGTATTTTTCTCCTCTCTTCCCTTTTATTTCCTGCTGTTGAGATTACTGCCTCATCTCCACAGCAGGTGGCTGTTGCAAATTTGTTTTCTTTGTAAGCCTGGTAGATTTATTTTGTAATATAACTGTTCCTTTTTAGTATTTTATTATTAATGATTTCTTTACTTTCGAATATAGTATACTTACACAGTCCTAAATAGTAATTTCCTAACACATCCAAGAACTCCAGTCATTAAGAGAAAACCTTTGCTTGAGGCCTATTGTTTATGTAGTTGCTTACCCTCACTTCACAATGTGGAGGTTAAAATTTAAGAAAATTGTTTTATAGAAAAAGCTAAATGAGAGAGAAAAAGAGAGAAGAAATAAAAGAAGGAAGGGAAATAAAAGAAAAGAGAAAAGGCCCAGGAGACAAAGCACACTTTAATAAATAACATCAAACATCAAAGGACTAGGTGTAATTTTGTGGCAGATATCTAAATTACATTAATATATCTATTCTAGGAAAGGGATTTTAATAGACCTTATGTTTATGTTAAAATTAAATTTTAATTATTAAAATAACTCTGCTAGTTATAAGAAAATTAGAATGCTACAAAAGTATAAAGGAAAATATTTTTAATTTTTTCAAAGAGTTTGTTGATTTGATTATCTCATATGTTCTATGGATAAAACAAAAGTGAGATCAATCCTGAGTATAGAAATAATTTGTCAGTAAAGTAAGATAGACTTATATTCAATTTATTTCATATGTATCTGTATTTGTAAATACTGTGCTCTGTTATTGTGTTTACATTTTTTCTCACCTGTATGTATAAAGTCACATTGGTATGATAGAATTTCTGTATGTTGTCTACATGAAATATGAATGCTAATTGAAATACATTTGTTCTTAACTTTATAGAAATAATCATCTTTATTTTATTCTCTTCTCCAATGCTTTGTGCATTTTAATGCTTTTAGAAATGTAATACAAACAAAGACTTTAGTTCAGCATCTCTAAGATTTTTTAAATTGTGTGAAAAGCTCAGTATTCCACTTGGTTCTGGACTTATTGTTACATGTTTCTGTGCAGAAACACCTTGAGTAATGGGAAAAATTATGGTTTGAAGTGGTAACTCCATTCATAATATTTTTCTAAAAGTCTTTATCCTGTCACGCTCTAACCAATTGTGTGATATGCACAATTAATGCTTGTGGCCACATTGAAAGAGAGACTTGCCAGCAGTTTCATGAAGCAGATGTTTAATAGGGATTTGAAAAATCAATGAAATGAATATTATTGTGATGCATGGTGATCTAATTTCATATGTGTCATATTGAATCACTCCATTATTTTGAATTCAGTCTGAAGACTCAGAACTAACCATATTTACAGTGGGGTGTCAGGGAGAAGACAAGTTTTATTGAAAAAGAAATCACAATAGGGCAATATTGACCTGTTCTCTTTCTAATCAATATATGGATCCTAGAATGATAACCCATATGGCACCATTGTCATTTGGAAGTAAGATATAAATCCTCTGAGTCATGTAAGTGTTCCTTAAGTGATGGTGAAAAATTTTGTAGTCCTTCATGGAATTGTCGAATACTTAGGCCCTTAAAAGGATTGTTTTACTTCCATATTCTAATCCCAACTACTTGAGATTGATATATGAATATTTCATCTTTTCCAATACATGTATAAACATATTCATTTATTTATCATTTACCACTTATATTTGAACATCTTATACAGCCATCTGAATGGTTTGTTGTTAATTGCAATATCATTTGTGTTTGCTTTCAGAAACAATTAATATCTCAGTAGAACAGAGGTCACTAAAGGCTAGGAAGGTTTATGGGTAGGAACAGAGAGAAATTGAATAACAGATCCTTAAAATATACTTAGGGGAATTAGGTCTCATGTTCTATAGCACAGTAGGATACTTATGGCCTACAATTTATTATACATTTAAAATAACTAGAGGAGATGATGTTGAAGATCCCCAATTTATAGAAAGGATAATACTTGAGGAAACAGAAATGCCAGTTATACCAATTTGATCATTATGCATTGAATACATGTATTGAATTGTGATACTTTGTCCCATCAATAAATACAAATATTGTATGTCTCTTACAAAAGAAGAAAAAAAGTAAGATCTTGGGTCCAAGAATATTTTGAAATATGAAAAACGTATGACATTTCCTATCAGCTATATTTTGCTGTTTTCATCCAGTAAATTTGAGAGTACTAATGTAATCTATGGTGTTTTATTTGTCTACTAAAATCTTACTGAACATCTTCCGATGTGAAGTAAGGAGAACTGATGAGGCTGTGAAGAGCACTCAGTAGTGGAGCGTCCAGCCATTTCTGTCAGCTGCAGCCTTGTTCCAGAATCCTGAGGCAGTTTCTCCGTGGTCTATGCTCTCTCCTCCTTTGTGGTATTTGTGAGGCAATTGCCACAGACAGGTCTCTCTTATGACTGTCTTTCCCTTGATGGCTTAGCTGTCATTCACGTGGAAGCCTTCAAGAATAATAGGCCACAAAAATACTTTCTCAATTCAATTAACACTGAATAAGTGACCCAGTGAAATAATAGAGGCAGACATTATGGAATCTGAGTAATTCTTATACATGTCCTACCACAGCTATGGTGGCTAATCCTTAAAAGCTTATTCTTCCTTTATTCCTTCTAGATGATAACATGTAACAGAATATTTAATATCTTGTTAATGTTAATTGAAGTTCTGTAAAACTTGATGTGAGCACAAGCAAATAGTTTACCATGTGCAGTGCTGTTATTTATTCTGTAGTTGCTCCAGAGGGAGGTGCTTTGGAAACAAAGCAGGGATACATTTTTCAAAGAATATCAAATATTGAAAAATAACCAACAGATACCCAACGGGAATGCACTTAAGAAGGAAAACATTTCAGAAAGGAATTTTGCTAGATAAAATAATCACACACAAAAATGCAGCCAAGAGATGCAGCCAGTCTTTTATCTACCACTAGATTGGAACCTAGCAGCAGAAACAGTATGTGCCTCACAGTGATAGTGAACACATGTGTGTGGAATGATTAATTTGGATATCACTAGTTATGCAGCATCACTTTATAAGTCCTAGTTACAAGTTTATGCATGAGGAGGTGGCATGTTGAAATTAAAACAGACTGTACAGCTATAGACCATCCAGGTTACAAATTGTTCTGGGGCGCTTAGCAAGGTTATTTAATTTCTATGTGTCTCAATGTCCTCGTATTTAAAATGGGTATGTAATAACATTAGTTGTGTCATAGACTTATTTTGAGAATTCAAGTAAGTTAATATGTATGAATTTAACACCTACCAGGCATGTGAAGTAAAGCCTATTGTTCATAAATGTTAAAGAAAACATTCTGTAATGCAAACAGGATTTTCTTTCTTCCTTTTATGAAGAGCTTGAAAATTGCCATTTATCAATAATTCTGAAGAGGATGTTCCTTTGTGTAAATACATACTAAATACCAAAAACTTTTGTAACTATTCTGAGAGAATAAAAATTCTACCTGGCCTTCTTTGAAAGGCAAAGAACACCACACATACATAGTATGAGCTGTTTTGTTTGTGAAATTGTTGTCAATTCCTCTTTATTCACAAACTCACTTCTTTCCACTGAAAGGTGAATTAAAAAGTCATTTCAGTGTCATTTTGAAATCATTCTGGTATAGACATATACCTTATTTATTAATATGCCACCTACTCTCAGGGAAGTCTGCATTTGATAGATGGGTATTTGTAAGTTTCATTATCTTTCACATTTCACCTAAGGTTGCTTCATTTTTCTTTCTTTGTAGAACTTTATTTAAATTTACTAAGGTTTAATACTTTACTTTGATTTAAGCTTTATTGTTTCCTTGTCATGGGATGTGAAGTTTTAAAGAATTGATAAATTACAGAATAAATAGAGCTACCTTAGTAGCTAATGGTTATTGAGCATTCACTATATTCAGGTCATACACACACACCCACACACACATATATATAAATATACATATATAAGTATACACATGTATATATCATTAATTAAATATGTATGAGATATATATACACTCATATGTATACATTTCTCCTTTAAATCTCACATCTGTGACATAATTATTATATTTTGAAATTTTGAAAGAACTATAATTGTATAATTATTATCTCTGTGTATGTGATTTCCTTTAAATCACTTATCCATGAGAAAGTGTAATTGCTGTCTCTTTTAACATGAAATGGTAGTGATACCACCTGTTACCGATGATAAGTTCTGCTTCCTCACATGTTGAAGTATAACATTAGAGAAGCACACCAAGGCAAGCATATAAAGCAGGGTTTATTTAAAAAGAAGAAACATAGACTTCTCCCAGCAGGGGGAAGGGAGCCATAGATGGTATCCCGGTATCCCAAGAAGTGAGGGTGCCCTGTCTTTTTATATGTCCTATGCTTCCTTTGTTCTCCTGCTCTCTTCCCCTGTCTCTCTCCTTCCTACATACATGACCAGGCCTAGGAGATGCCAGGAGATGTTCCAGTGGGGTAGCCAAAAGGTGAAAAGCAGATAGACAAGGTGGAGTGATCTGGGCAGGAAGCAGGTATAATTAACAACTCTCTGTAGGGAGGGACAATCCCTGGGACAGGTTACCTTAGCAACAAGTTTCAGCAGTTGCAGGTTATTTTGATGAGGGTGGAGGAAGGCCTCTGAAGGCATTAGCGTTTCAATCCCTCTCCAATTTCCCAGACTCAAATTGGCCTTCTTGATTCAACCTGACTTGAGTTACCCATCTGTACTGACTGCCCGTATAATTCTGGCTTCAGTAGGAGATGGAAGAGAAGTACTCAAGTTTAGGATTCTCTGGAAAAATAGAGTAGGATTGATGGATGGATGGATAGATGGAAGAATGGAAAGATAGTAGAGATATGACTTGTTTTAGGGAATTGCCTAATGGAATTATGAGAGATAAAAAGTCAAAAATCTGTGGTAAGCCACAAAACTGGATACTCTCACATAGGAGCTAATGTTACTGTCTTGAAACAGAAATCTCAGTTTTGTTTTTAAGTACTTTTGACTGATTAGACAAGGCACACCCAGTTATTGAGATAATCTTTCATGAAAGTTAATGGATTATAGATTTTAGCCATATCTAAAAAAGGCCTCCACAGCAACAGCTAGATTACTATTTGATTGAGTGACTGAGTACTACAGCTTTGTCAGGTTGACAAACTAATCATTGCAGGAATTTATAGAAAATCCCAGAGCAGAGAAATGGGAGAGGAAGGTTGCTTTGAAAAGTCTGTCTGGCAACAAAGACCCTGCTTCTGATCACCCCACAGTGTCATGGTTAGTGGGCCACTAAAGTTTCCTTGAGGAGAGCTTCCAATGCAGTATCTTAGGGCATAAAGATGACCTCTCATGCAGGTGGGAGAGAAGGGCTCCATGGACCTTGGGACTCTGAGTGAGACATGGTGTGTGTCTAAGCAGGCTGTAGGGATAACCCAACTGTAATGAGCCTGTCCAGTTACTGGCTCATTTTTCCTCCTTTAAATCAACATCCATAGGTCAGAACCATCTAAGCAGTGTCTTCTAAATCATTCATGGGTAGAATCTGACCCAGTAAATGTTAAATCCATTATAGTGACATGTGAAGAGTTGAGTGAAATTAGCAGGAAACTCAGGATACTTCTCAGGGTCTTGATACAAGTGAAAAAAAATAAATTTGATCACTGCATTTTTTTGGGGAATTAATCACTATGGGAGGGAAAAATGTCATTTCCTGGTTATAGTGATCTATTTAATGAGAATACATTGCAGTTCTCCAGATAACAGTTATTTTAGAGGTGGGTATAGAAAATAATTACAGATGTAATGCTTCCTCTCTGCTGTAACTATGGCTAGTTGTGTGTGTGGGATGCCATTTACATTCTCTGTGCCTTGTTTTTGATCTGCCTTGAAGGTTTTTGCTTATCACATCACCTTGAAATTGCATAGCACTTGGGGTTGTTTTTCTTTTTACTTGGTGCTTTAACATGAACATGAAATGTATAGAAAGTATGCCATCTCTGTAGTAAAGTAAGATGAGGTGGGAGATTTAGACGCTCACTTACATCTTAATATGTAGCATATGTATATGTTGGCTTGACTAATCAAGTGTAGCTTTGACTAATCAAGTGTAGCCCAAACTGCATTCATGTTTTAATAACTTTTGAGTGAAATAATTTTGCCATTAGAGAGTCTTCAAGTACATATTCCACTATTTTTTAACACTTCTCCACCCAGGTTTTCTAAAAGAATTATATCCATCACTACACATTTGTATAATAATGTGAGTGTTCCCAGTATACCTAAGGAATATCCCTTTATGTTGGAAAATGAAGAAAGTCTCATCTTCATTTCATATATACAGAAACCAAGTCAAACTAGTCAAGTGACTTGCCTGACCTTCCTAGATAATTAATTTTTAAAAACAAAAGATCTTAAAGTAACCTATGAAAAAATCTTTTGGTGGAGGAAATGGAGAGGTGCTAGACAAGGAAGAAAAAGGTTTGGTGTCCTTTGAAGAGACATTTGTGGTTTATAGCTGGTTACACATACACAAGAACGTTTAGCTTTGGATCAAATACAGCACCTTCCTTATCTCACATGACCAAAGTCATCCTTAGGCCTTATTATTATTCTGTGTCCACCAGCATCTACATTTACTTATAAAATGAACTCCCCCTCTATAGAATAAGCCATTGGTTTATGAGTTTGGGACAGTTTTATTAAACTAAACTGTGTATTTCCTCAAGTGTATGGAATTGATGTGAATTTTTTCCCATTCCTGTAAGATGGAGCGATTGCAATAACATTGCATTATTTGTACTTTGAAAACAACTTGAGTCTGTGATTCATTTGATTTTCAGAATTTTAGTAATATATTTATTTGACAAATACATGTTGTAGAAAACTCATAAAATAAGGAAATAAAAATAGAATATCCATAATCACTATTCAGATTACATAGTTTATACATTCATTTTTACAAAATTTGAATTGCAGCATATACAGATTTGTATTCTGATTATTTATTTAGCAGTATATTTTCAACTATAATCTACATCATATTTTTGAAATATTCATCTTAATGATGGTCTCGTGTTTTGTTGACTTTCTTTTTAAAATTAAAACTCATTTACTCATTAAGTTGAAATTCTCATATTAACTCATCCCATTTTTTAAATTGATCCTTTTTGTACATTAAACCATATTTGCATGTCTTTAGGATTTTTTAGAATATGTTCAGAACTGTTTTCTAGAAATTGAGTACCAATGTATATTTATACCAAAAGAGTATGAGAAGTTCTGTTTGTACTCTTAGTGTAATGTTTAATTTTTAAAAATCTTTCACTTTTTATTAATAAATTATATCTGTTTTTTAAAATTTACATTTCTTTAATCACTAGTAGAGTTAATATTTTTGTTGCTTAAAATCTGTGTATTTTTCCCTCTCAATTTCATAATACTTTATATATTTGCTAGAAAGTTTATGTTATTAATGATTAAAAAATTATGAATGGCAAAAATATTTTGTTTGTTAACATGTTTTTTGTTTAATTATTTGCCTTTTAATTTTTTGATAATATTTTTGAAATACAAATAGGAATGACTGAATTTTTGTGGTAAAATACACATTTTTCTTTTATAATTTTTTTCTTCCAATTATTTCATAGAATGATTTAACTTCCTCTAGAATTATATAAATATGTATCCATGGTTTTATTTATCTTTTGTTATGTATTTTCAAAACATTTAGCATTTCAATATATCTTAAACTCATTTTGATTTACAACATGAGGAAATATCATAACCTAATTTTCCTAATACTATAGATAATATGTATATTTGTTAGTATATATACATAGGTAAATTAATGCTTTGTTTTATATCAAATTTATTTAGGGTCTGTTAGAGTGTATGCATATTTTTATGTTGATTTGTTTATGGACTTTTTTCTCTAAGACTGACATTATTTTAATGATGATAGCCATTTCTTTAATATTTATTTTAATATACAGTTGCAAAAGTCATTGCTAATAATATTTTATAAACTTTATTAATTAGGTTTGCCAGAACCCAATAAAGAGCACATCTTCCAAGGCCTTACACAGGACCAGGGGTTTTACACATCCAAAGACTTTTTGCCTCTTGTAGCCAAAGGCAGTAAACCAGGTATGACATATTGTCTACTATTCTTGACATTGTCTGTATTGTTTTAAGTATCACAAGTTTATATTGAATTTGAGTTGGTAGGAAATTGTTTAGATCGCAGATAGAACTTTGAATAGACTGTACCTGCATAAAGTTTAAAATTAAACTGTACTATTGTGTGCCAGAATTATGTATTTGTTCATTCTTCCAAGAAAACACCAAAATAAGGACTTTTTATTGTATGGTGTATAGGTCTAAATTGCATCACAAAAATTATTCAAAGTGAAACGGCCTTAACAAATGTTGAAAGAAATGAAAAGAGCTTCAGTTTGGGAACTTTTTAAAATATGATGCATCTTAACATTTACATGATTCACATCCACCCAGGTAGAAGTGTCATAGCCTCTTCTTGAACAGTAATTTTATGCAGTTAAAGCTTAACACTTTGACAGACTCCCTTCCCCTTTACACATCCCAAGAAGAAAGCTTGAGCTGAGACCATGCCTTGCTTTGGCTCCACTAGACTTACTGTCTTGGTGATAAAGGAGCTGAAACGTTATCTCCAGAACTAGATGATCTGAATCCCTTGAACATATATTTGAAGAAGTCTGAGCAACAGCTATTCCTGCATCTAATTACTTGTGGAAATGATAAGAACTTGCATCTTTCTCTCAAAATTTAAAAAGGCAAAAAACTTCTCTATTAAACCATTCTGGGGAAGTTTACAGGTAAAGATGTGCGACATCTCCACTTTTCTCCTCCCCTGAAGAACTGTATGCTTGTGTGTCTGCAACCCTTTCATAAGTAGGGTCAGAGTGCACTAAGCATATACTTGAGAATTACCTACTGCCAATTGTCTAATACCAAACACAAAGTCTTCCAGACACAATGATTATACCTATTGAGATTACAGGCTTTTTATATCTATAGTGCCATTTCAAGAATTATAGTAATTTATCTATCAACAGTTTTATTTAATCTGATAATATGGTGATAGCCAATAGAGAACACCTTTCTTACATATTCCTTTCTTACAAGTATCTTCATATGGATATCGAATCTTTATATACACGCCCTGGAGAAATGGACACTTCGTCTTATTTCTTTTAGTTTTACAGACAAAACCAGAGAAAAGCAGTAAAGTATGGAAAGTTTTATTTTAGCTATTTGCAGAAAATATTTCTCAGAAACGTTCCAGTTACATAAAGGGCTCTTACTCAACATGTTAATCTTAAAAGTTATTAAATGTAATCTATAGCAAAGCTTTAAGTTAGAAATTATATAAGATAATATATAAAGTATTTCAAAGAAATGCTGCAGATTATTAACTCAGATCACAAGGATCACTATTTCTTCAAACAAGTTTTTTAATACAAAGGTAAAAATATTTGTCAGGACTCTAATAGAATTTTAATTGATTCATTCCAGTTTATTATGACCTGAACTCTTCAAAATGTATTGTTGCAATCCTTCTAGAAGGAAAAAAAAAAAGATCTAAAGGTACTGACTATGAAATTACACATATGAGCATATTTTTAAAATGAGAATAAAACTGTCTTTCAATGAAGCAGAATAATTTGATAGTGACACTCCATCGTGGAAAACTGCAAGATGCAATTTTACACTGCTTTGAGTACAAGTATCTTTTGAGCTGTCATGCAGAAATGGTTTCTCTACTTGAAAATGGGGTTTTCCTTTCATCATTCAGGAATGTGCGCCTGTCACTCTCCATTGCCATCGATACGGGGAGCCGTGATTGTACTTGGAGCTGGAGACACTGCCTTTGACTGTGCAACATCCGCTTTACGTTGTGGAGCCCGCCGCGTGTTCATCGTCTTCAGAAAAGGCTTTGTTAATATAAGAGCTGTCCCGGAGGAGGTAAAATGGAACCATCAGGAAATACAGAGTTGTAATCCAGCAGATTTTTGGAAATGAACTGTTAATATGCACTCTCCCAATATCAATAATTAGATTGGTCCTGCTTTTTCTACTTCAGGCATTCCATGTAAAAGGAAATTTATAATACTGATTTGGATAAAATTAGAAATGTATATTTGTCAACACACAAGTGTTTCTTTTTATCTATGTTAATATCCTTGGAACCATATTCTGTTTACCTAGTAACGGTGGAATGTGCTAAGTCTTCCATATCCTGAAAAATATTTTTTATTTTAATATGTATGGATATTAGAAGACTGTGGTAATTAGAAATATTTTGGACTTTCCAAAAGCTACATTACAAGCTTCATTCAAAAATACACAATGCACACATACACATGTACACACACACATACACACACACACACACACACACACACACACACACCCCTACCTTTGTCATGCTTAAAGTCAGCTCATTCTTCTGTAAAGCAAATAGAATGAGATTGCAGTGTATTTTTTAAAATGGCTCTAATGTGAGCAGTATTCATTTAATAGTTAACTTTCAAAAAATGACAGATTTAAAATCACTTCGTTCTGACAGTTGACTGGTGACTAGTCTTGGGTGAAGCATCAGCTGGTTACATGTACTGTGCACCTCTCAAATTTTAATGCTATTAGAGAAAGATAATGCTTTATAAAGGATATTAGTTCTGAGAATAAGAACCAAATGTATTTATGGAAAGATAAATTACTCATTTTATTCAAATCAGCATTATGAATTTGATTTGCTTTAGAATGCCTGAACATGTTTGGAGTTTCTATACTAGGCAAGAATTATAACTGTAGTCAATAGGTGATTTGTCACATGTAGATTAATCATATTGCAAAATAATCTCACTAAATTATCAGAGTTACCACTGGTTCATAGTTGGCTTTTAAATGTCAGTTTTCTTCTTTGTTTTTTTTTTCCCTCAATTCTAATCTATCCCTTTAGACTTAAAAAAAAAAATCCAAAGTGGTATCCTAATCATAGGAATTTTTTCTATAGTAAATTCTTAGTCATTAGTTAGTATAGGTCTTGTCATTTACAAATAAAAAAAACAGCTACTGTTAAATTAAGGAATTTGCCACAGCTAAAAGAGGACAGGACCTAATTTTATTCATCTTTATATCCCTGTGTATAGCACAGGACCTGGTAAATAATAATTGTGAAATATGTTTCAAACTAAATATTTTGAATCTTGTTCATCTGATTCCTGTGTCAGGAAAGTTCTCATTACAAAAGGCTTACCCTTGAGAGTCTGAAGTGGAAGATAAACCTGAATCTCAAAACTTACATTATACTATGTATCATCATCATCTTCTATGAGCCAGGGTAACTAGAAATTGAAGGTGGCTACTTCTTCTGACTAAAATAAAACACAGAATAAAACAGGATCAGATAATTACTTAAAAATGCAGATATATGTATTTATTTATTCATTCATTTATTAATTCTGCACTGATTGACCACCTATTATATACTAGGCATTATTCTAGACAATTTGAATGTAGCGATATATAAATCAGATATAATCTCATGCCATCATAGAGTTGGTTCTTGGTGAGGGAAGAAACCCAATAACCAAATAAGTGAATTATCACATAAATAGTATATTGAAAGGTTATTATGTTATGGAAAAACTTTTAATAAGGGAGTATAAGGATTGTGTATGTGTATTGGGGTGGGGATGGTATTAGAAGAGAAGGCAGGATTTGCCATCATATGCAGGGGGACCTGAAAGTCTTCTCTGATGAGATGAATTTGAGTGTAGAGAAGAGGACAACTGAGGGAAGTTGCATTCAAGAGAAACTTGCCAGTCCTAGCTAAATGCATTCACTGTAGATTGAGGAAGTCTCTTGGATATCTGGGAATAAGAAAGGCAGTGTAATTACAGCAGAGTCAGAGAGGGTGGTATGTGGCATATTGGGTGAGGTCCTTTAGGCATTCATCAGGGCTTTAGCTTTCACCCTCAGGGAAAGAGGAAAACATGGGACTGTTTTGAGTAGACAATCAGCAAGATCTGCATTAAGTTTTAAAATTACTGCTTTATACATTTTGACTATGGGGAGGCAGATAGTGGGTCAGAAGCAAAGAGGCTGGTCAGTAGCTAATAAAAAGTAGTCAATGTGACCAGCTTGTGGGAAGCAAAGGATGAGAATCTAGATATAGGTCCATGGAAGGCCAGAGCTCAGTGGGCTGAGTGGGGATTTCCAAAGTACTGAGAAGCAGCAGTGGGTCCTTGGGATCACAGGTCACAAGCCTGCAGTGGAGCTTTTGTAGAACTCAGTTTGATCTGGAGCTTCATTAAAGCCAAAAGAACAAATCTTTGGGCACTTATTTATTGTTAGCTTACAGAAAACCACATTTTCTATGTGTCCTTAAAACTACTTGACCTTGATCTCCAAGACAGTAAGAGCCATGATCATCTCTCTTGGCCACTTCTATCTCCTCGCTTGCCTAGCACAAGGAGTGCTCTATAGAAAGGGTGCAAGAAATTATTGTGGATGAATATTTCCTGAAGGGAACCTGTACCCAATGTTTCTATTATCTGCCATGCAGGTTGGATGAATGCCACACCAGTAGGCCCTTGAGAGTTCATCTGGAAATTTGATGCAAAATTTCTCATCTTGAGATTGACAAATAATTCAGTGTGCCAGGATTTTAAGTTTGGCTCAATTGCCAGTATGTATACATTTTTAGAATTGTACATTTCTAGTACTTGTAGAAGTTCCAGTGTTAATCCATCATACCCATTCCTTGGTTTTGTATACATTTAAAGAAGGATCAAGATATTGCCCTAGTTGCTTCCACCCTGAATCTGGGAAGTCAGAATCAAGGAAGTCAAAGATAACATATCTGCTTCAAGATAGGAATTTTCAAAGACTGTATCCTAGATCACATTGTAACCAACTTAAAGAATGTAATATTGGGCCCACCCAATTTCTTTGTATTTCTACAATTTATCTTCTGTTTTCTACCCCCTACTCACACATGCTTCAACCATATTAGGATATTTTACATTCCATGTGGAGCAGGGACATTTCCTCAGATATGTATGTATACAATTTAATCATCTTGGCCTCTTGAGTGAATTTTGGAAATAAAATGTTTTGTCCATTAGTAAATTGCCTCAACATTAGGCAAGTCAGCATATATACATCCCAAACTAATTTCTCATCATTCAAAGTTGAATTTCTCATTCAATGAGAGAGGGAAATACAGAGCAAAACATATAAAGTTTTTTCATCTTCTAGTGACAAATGTGAATTATTGCAGAGGCTAGTTATATTGAATATGGAATTATTTGAGATTATATATGTTACCAATATGACTGGATTCAGAATTTTTTCATCTTCAAAACTAGGCAGCACCACTCAGTAGATTCTGCAGTGACAAACACATCCCATTTCGTTCTCAAATTTAGTGTGCATTAAAATCACCTGGAGAGCTTGCTAAGCACAGATTGCTAGATCTTATCCCTAGAGTTTCTGGTTCAGTAGGTGTGGGGCGAGCCTGAGAATTTGCATTTTTAACTAGTTCCCTGGTGATGCTGATGCTGCTGGTCCAGTGCTCTAATGTATCATCCATATAGTTTCCAGCTGTCTAATTAGAGCCATAAGCAGTATGCTGTATGGATGCACTTTCCATCTTAGTTAAGAAAGCATTAATGCTAAAGGATATAGGTTTGATGAAATGAAGATAGGGAGGCATCATCAGCATATTGATGTAATTCTGATTCCAAATGTCTTTCAGGCTCCCTCGCGGCCTCACACACATGCTAAATAGGATGCTACTGACAAACTAGCGCTTCTCAGCCATGGGTCCTTAGGGAAACCAGCCAATCACTCAGCACTATCCTCTAAGAAGATGAGGAAAAATCTGTTAATAATTCCCTCCAGTACTTTCTGCAAGCTTAAATAGGTGAGATTAAATTTCACAGGCTAACAGAATCCCCCAAAATGCTGGTATTAAAAGCTGTTGACAGATCAGATAAAACTGCAAGAATGCTTTAGGCGGTTGGGAATCCCTAAAAGGAGGCATGAAGGTCAGGACTCAACAGACCTGCTTGAGTTGATAAATTCAAAGGCTAAGATTGAAGAAGGACTTTGTAGGTCTTGTTAATTATTACTGAGAAGGATATGGTACAAAATTAGTTTTAATATCATACCCCATATACAAAGAATATTTCAAGAATCTCTTGTACATATGTTCAATAGCAGCAAAATGTGATAAATCCTTAAGTGTGCTGTATTTTTATGGGGTCTCTATAGTACCCCTTAGGGTTTCTTGGATTCCCCCTGTTTGACTGTCAGGGTGTTAACTAGTTCTAACTTTGTACCTATTTCTCTTCTTTGCACTATTCAGAGGGTCAACTGTTTTGATAATTCATGCTACTTTATTATTACAGTAATGTAAATAACCAAACCAGATTGTTTTTCTGTCAAATTTTTTCTTTACCTGTTAGAATAACTCTGAAATACATTTCCATATCCTGAATCCTTCTGATACAACCGAGCAGATCCCATAATGGATTACTCATGTGGCATGACTTGCAGGCCTCCTATCTGGCAGATTTAATATCAAATGGCCATGCTAAAGCTTTATAATTTTATTCTCTGTATCTTGTTAGCTAAACATGCATTTTTCTACAAGTAACTGATACTTCCTAGTTTTTATTTAATAACAAGAAATATGAAACTGGGACTATTTTTAGAAAATAATCTCTATAAAGTGACAAATTTGATTTTACTTAGTAGGATGATGCTTATAATAGTTCTTCAGCATTTCTCATCTGCACATCATTTGAGTTGCTCTTCATGGAAAGTGATCACTATATTACATGTTTGGCTATCTGACAGTAAGCTGAAAACAAACAAATAAATAAATGCAAACTCTTCCAAGTAAACAAAGTTAATTAACAGTGTTGGAAACTCCCTGGTACTAAAATAGTAAGTACATCTTTCATACTTACCATGACAGAGAATGACATACCAAGATGTTTACCTTCTTGAAAGTTATAGAAATTCAATGTAGTGCTGGGCTCACTGGCACACACCTGTAATCCCAGCAGCTTGGGAGGCTGAAGCAGGAGGATTGCAACTTCAAAGCCAGCCTCAGCCAAAAGTGAGGTGCTAAGCAACTCAGTGAGATCCTGTCTCTAAATAAAATACAAAATAGGTCTGGGGAAGTGGCTTAATGGTCAAGTGCCCCTGACTTCAATCCCAGGTACTCTCCCCCAAAAAACCCAAATTCAATATAGTATGAAAACTAGTGTAAAATGGTCAAAAAGGAACTAACCAAAAGCTGGAGCACTTAGTTCAAGATTATGTATTCTAGTCTGAGTATACTCATTTGTAATATTAGTGTTGTAAATATATCAATGTTTCTTCCACTTCCCAAGTTTTATATTTTTAGTATTCAAAGATGTGAGTGATATAGAATTTGGACAGGAATGCTCTCTTTCTTCATGGAATGACAACTCTATATTGAAAGTTTTTACAGTATCTATAAATATTACATTAGAAACAAGTTTCAATTAATGTATACCAGTCAGTTGATGAGTTAAAATCTATCATATTCAAGATATGGGATATATCAAAAAAACTGACAGGTGATATTGTCAGAATTCTTGACTATATATGATAATTCAGATGGAGGGGGCTGCAGCTAAGTTAGGAGCCAGAAAAAACTTATGCCTCTTCAAGGTTATGTATTTTAAAAGTTGTTAAAGCTATTTTCAAAATTCTGTGGGACTGTTTTATATGTTAACTAGGAATATCTGTACAAATGGAAGCTGTATACCTTTTAAAAAGGTTTTCAAATCTCATTTCACATATATTATATGTATAAATGCCTATATATGTATATATACAAATACAGATATCTATATGCATGTATGTGTGTGCATATGAGTGTGTGTATATATGTCAAACCTTACCAAACGATAGCATTTGTTATTGTATTGTGTGTGAAAATTAGAAGCCCCTCTTCTTTCTGCTTTCTAATGTCTTCTCTTCTGATATAATAAAATGAAAATATTAAAAAGTAGTTTTATAGTTTATTAAATGCACATCAGTTAATATATGCCATTCAAAAGGCAAAAATAAAAGCACACACAAATTATCAAAAAAGTTATCATCATTCTATTTAAAAATGATTTTTTAAAAGTGGATTTGTCCTTCAGGGTCTGCCCAAATGTCATTTTCTTTTTGAAGACTCCCTTAGTTCCCTCCAAAATTAGCTTTTATCTCCTTTGTGCTCGGTGGCTCTTTATGCTTCCTGCTAGTATAGCATTTATTTCATAAGGTAACTATTGTTTTTTATTCACCTCGTAAGTTAAATTGCAGTCTTCGTCCTTTCCGCTTGATATCTGACTGAAATATGAAACAGTATTGAGTTTAGTGCAACAGATCAGTGACGCATGTTGACTAAACCAATATATTAAAGGCATTGAAAATCTCTTAGGAAGACTTTAAGTGTATATTAAATATGCAAACGACATAGCGTATATGTATCTCAAATTATTCAATTCTTTTTACATAATTATTTTTAAAATTGAACTGTGAAAATCATTAATTTATCATGATGTGATATCACACTAACATTAAAAATAGATTTAAAATAATTACCCCTGGTTCCAGTCTCTTAAAAGATAGCTAAAGATAGAAAAGAAAAAGAAAATATGACTAAACAATATATTAAAAAGTCAGAATTAATTTTTTAAAAAAGATATAGAATTAGAGTGGTTTCAGACATGGCAGAAGAAGACAGGACCCTGATATGTAGAGAATTTGTATATAGAGGCATTTCACCATTGAAAAAGATATTGTTGAAACACCAAGATATGTAGAACATAATTTTGTAAGATATTTCAACAGCAGCCAGAAATGCTTGACTCCAGCATCTAGTCTAAGATGAGGAGTAATAAGTCAGTTTTAAGAAAATGTCATCAATCATAAATCGTGTTTTAAAATACTTTATTTTGTTAGAAGAGATATATTTTATGATATTTGTGCAAAGGCATTTTAGACTATTCAATTAGGCCTAACATTGCCTTTCTGTGTTTTGCAGCTCAGTGACACAATAAAGTCGGTAAGGACTCAGTTAAGGGACAACTTTTTATCCAATGTGTAGTAGAACTCACATTTGGAGAGATGTTTATGCCCAAGATTATTCCATTTTAAAGAGTTTAATGTGAAAACAGATCATGAATGTAGCAAGTATATCCACAGCAGTTACTAAAAGAAGGAACTTCTACTTGTGATTTTAGCAAACTTTTTGCACAGTTAAAAGAATTATTGAATTGTTGTAATTTAGCTTATATAGTCCACAGATTAGTAAATATATTAAATTCTTCACTGTGAACTATGTGCCAAAATTATAGAATATTTAAAAAACTGCTTAGTAAATTAAAGAAGATGAGATCCTTGCAGATAGGCAGAATTTGCTTTCTTTCCTTTATCCTCCTTTTGGGAAATATGATAACTAGAACGTTGGATTGTAAAATCAAATTCATAAATTAGAGAAAGAATTTGTATCATGCTTTATTAATAATTTCAAGGTTATAAGTAAATATAAGATGTTAGGCAAAGAAGAGAGGAAGCTCAGGCTCACCAACAAGACTCATCTTGCTGCACCAGGATCTACTCTACCCCAGATTAGCATGTTATCCATAGGTAATATGAGTAGCTCCATCCACAAAAGATAGCTGCTTCAGTTGTGAAACATCCAGTTTACACTCAGTTATATGCTTAAGTGACTTCATACATAGCTCCTGGTCCATTGTTTTCCATTCTGTTTGCCTCTGCAGTCCTGACCTAGCAGGTATAATCTGCCAAAAGCATTCCACAGGTAAGGACTTTCCCACTTACAAACACCAATAGTTTCCCAGTAGCATGTTTACAAAGTTTAACCAAGTCACTTTTATGCTTGAGCTAAACTCTTTTACCTCCTCTATACACTTTTCTTCTGCAAAGGGAGAGAATAGGTTTCATACCAGAACTTTGTTGTTAACTATTCTTCCCTGGAGATTAATTCCTATGTATACCTTCAAGATTAGCTTCACAATTAGTTTATATAGTACCTTATCTAGGCTGCCCTTTCTTGAACTAGTGTGAAATTTTTTATGTGCCATTAGAGTACAGTGTGTGTATTCAAGATAAAGATTCGTACTTGACTAAAGTTTACTCAGGTCCCTGAATCTTCTCCAAGACCCACCTATGAACTTCCTTGTAAAATCCAATTTTAGCTAAGATTTATGCTAAATCAGTTTAGCAAGAACCCTTTAACCTTGATATCTGACTACCCTTGGTATCCCTTAGTTGAGAGTTTAACTGCCAACACAAGTAGGAATGTAGCCAATGAGGGATTAATGGATCCAAAACTTTAAAAAAAATTAAAAAATCCTAAGAAGATTCTTTGTGAAGACAGGTTGAGGTGATCAGATATCACCTCAGGTTATGGTAGGAAATGAGGAACCAGATTAGTTACTAAGGGAGATCATATATTGAAGGTGGGGGATTCTTACTAAACCGACTTGATAGGTTTGTAATAAATAAGGATCTTGGAAGGAATGGCACAGATGGGCCTAAGAAAAGGTTTAGGAATTCAGTGAAAAGTTTGGTGAAGCAAATGATTTTTTTAAGAAATATTTCAGTTTATTTAAATTTTTAAGTAAAGTAAGAAACCTAATTTGTAGCTAGTATCAGAGAATGGATTTAATTGGTGCTTAATGAGAATAGCTTCCACGTAGGATCCTAAGAGACAGAAAAGGGGCAAAGCCCTAATATTAAGCAAATAAAACTGATGTTTCAAACAGATTATTCAAAAATTGGTTTATATTCCAGTTCCCTTTTTAAATATTTAGACAGTGCAGCTTTAACAAAGGTAGCCATGTTCTATATACAATGCCAAATACAATTATGCAAACAAGAAACTGTCAGTCTTTTACCCACAATCCCACTGTTTTAACTCTCAAACCTTAAGTCCCTGAAAATGAATGAAGATTAAAGAGTGTTAAAAGTAAAAAAGCTACTACCACATTCCAGATAGAGAGAAGCAACCAATACAATGCTTACTTTGCCTATATGCAATCTGAAAATAACTTAACAACAATAGGTTTAACCCAAAATTTTTTAAAAAAGCTGTAACATCATTGCATTATTTTTTTAGTGGAAAATTAGGGATTATTTGGCAATCCAGTCAAGCAAATGGTTTTTTGCTCATATGTTATCACAATGAATACATTGGTTATTATCTTCCTCCATGATTTTTAATCCCCCTCCATGGGATTATTTTATTAAGTACAGCACCTAACATTGTTTTTTTGGTACATAATTGGTACTTAATAAATGTTTTTCATTGAATTTTATGCATGAATGGAATATATAGCTATAAATGCAGTATATACCATAATTTGATAAACTGATAATATTTTTTAGGATCATCACTGGCCAAAGAAGACTACCAAAATTTTTATTTCATATAGAATTTTTGAAGTCTTTGTGTTCTTACAGAATTGATAAATTATTAAATGCATTGCTATTGGAGAATTATTTTACAAAGAATAGTATTTCTTCATTTTGCTTCTTAAACTTTGTCATATTAGAAGCTGTTCCAGAATTTAATTTATGCTGGCTTTCAGTTCTGCTCATTATAGTTTATAACCTATGCTTACTTTGCCTATATGCAATCTAAAAATGAGTTGACATCATGCTTTTAATTATAGTAAATTAAGTTGTTTCATAATTTCTACAGTATGATGCCTGTAATATTAATCAGACCCAATCATCACATTACATAAAGTTAATCATTAAAATGATGATCATTATTGCAGGCTATAGCACACTATTTTTATTTCACTCAACATCAACCACATATCTTTCTTGCATATTGAAAAGAAAATCAAAGCTAAGAAAAACATTTTTTTCACTGCCTTGTACTGTGTGGAAAGAAAGTGACAAACTGATTTGTAGAACCTAAAAAATGAAACCTTATAGTTGCTTCCTACTTTATTCCCTTGAGTAATTATTAAGAGTGATAGGACAAGAAAGATTTGCGAGTATGCTTGATATGACATTTGTCCCTCATAAGAACAGGCACCATCAAACAAGTATGTTTGATGTGTGTGTGTGTGTGTGTGTGTGTGTGAGAGAGAGAGAGAGAGAGAGAGAGCATTCCATGAACAGAAATACTCATATACCAAATTCACAGAATTTTTTCATAAGTATAATCTGGGTGTCTTAAGTCAAAATTGCTGATTACTAATGATTATTGACAAACATTTGGTGTTAAAAGACACTAATACTGAGACCTGTGAATTACTTATCACAGATAGCTGGTAAAATTTGAATAACAAAACATCAAGTCGTTTTGCATGTGATTAGAACACAGACTAATCAGCTTCATCATTTTCTGATGGCAGTGTAACTAACAACTGAGGAGGAACACCATTTTGTTTTTTATTTTTATCCTCATAATGTAGATCTGGCCATGCAGAAGACTCTCTGCATGCCCCATGTTAACTGCATTGGGATGTGTTGGATTTTCATTCAATTTAATACTAGATGGGTGTCCTTTTCATTAATTTGAATATCATCCAGGTTTCCTAATAATTTGTCATTTGTTCTGGTAAACAAAACTTCATTTAAGGTCTACTCTATGACAATCATTTTGATAGACACAGATAGATCGGGCTATGTTCTGTCTTGATGCCCCCCCATGGTGGCATCAAGTGTATATTCTGATTTGCCTGGCATTCCTCTGAGTTTTCATTTGCTTATTCTTACCAACTATTGACTATTTGAATATAACTTCTGGACCTTGGGGATAGAACGCTAAGTAAGATATACTTTCACACTTTTTTTGTGAGGGAGTTCACTATTTAGCAAATAAACTTAGTTAAATGCTATTTAGTTTTCCACTTTTTATCTTGAGATAATATGTTCTATGTCTCTATTAGACATAGTTATACTCATTTTGTTCTCTCTTGGATTCAAAGAGTCTACATCTATCTATGTCTATTAGACATAGTTATACTCATTTTGTTCTCTCTTGGATTCAAAGAGTCTACATCAACTCATTAACAACATTGGATTCAGAACTCCATCCTTTAGTTCCTATATTTCATGACTTACTTAGACTGGGAAGCTCAAATCACCTCTTCCCACTGAGCACATCCTTTAGCCAACGGAGCTCTTAATCCATGACTATATTAATTTCTGTTCCATTTTGCCTTGTTTCAGATACAGCCATTAGAATCATAAAGTCGCATTCTTTCATGTTCTGTGTTCTGTGGTTGTCCTTGGACAAAATGAAGACCACATAGAATTCAGTTTCAATTTAGTTTCAGCCAAATTAGGGTTTCAGCTAAGCTTTGCCATTCTTTAATACATCTTTGTTACTCTGAATATGTTTCTCTTTACAGCTTGAGTATCCCTTATCTGAAATGCTTGGGATAAGAAGCTTTTCAGATTTGGGGTTTATTAAAAATCTGGAACATTTGCATATACATAATGAAGTGTCCTGAGAATGGGCCCCAAGTCTAAACATGACATTTATTTATGTTTCATATACAACTCATACATATAGCCTGAAGGTAATTTGAAACAGTATTTTTACATGAAGGTAATTTCAAATAATGATTTTTTTAGTATGTCTAAAAAAACTGACTGAGACCTAACATGTAAGGTCAGGTGTGGAGTTTTCCACTTCTCGCCCCTTGTCAGTGGTCAGAAAGTTTTGGGTTTTGCAGCATTTGATTTCATATTTTCAGTTTAGGAATAGTCAACCTGTAATTTTTTCTCATACACTGGCTTTCAGGTGAGGTCAGCAAGGAACAGAGTGCCTGAGACTGGGTATTAAATCTAAAAGCATGGTTATTCCCTGTGTTGTGTTGTCCTTTTAGCTACAATAGAGATACAAGGTTGGTTTGAAATCAGATATTTTAATAACTAAAAATTATGTGTTATAAAATATTTTCTATGTGAAGATGAAAATTTATATGTAAAATACATTTAAATCCCATTATCAATATTTATTATTATTTTTATCTCATTAGATAGATTTATTAAATAGATGCTGATATAAATTCCTAGTTGTTTTTATTCCTCATTATTATTAATTAGATGTTGATAATAAATTCCTAGTTGTACACAAGTAATTCAAGATATTTCACTTGACACATAAATTGCTCATTGTCCTAATATTTCCATTTCCCAAGATAAATGTTATCATGATCTCAAACTCATTTCCCAATATCTTATTATTACTTATTATATATAAGCATAAATATATATAAATATATATTTCTATTTTATCTTTAATATTTCCCCTTTCTTATATAAAATGGAAAATCTAGTTATTCAACAGCAAAATCATTGCAGCAGGTGGAGTGATTTATGTGTACTGCTCAGTTGTCTTGTTCTACATAGTTCAGAGAGTAAAGAACATCTCTAGATTTTCAAAACCGAAATTCAGAATCATTTCTGTGGGGGCCAGTGCTCATAATGCCCTGCTTCTGTGCACTGTCAGACTGTTGGCAGGAAAGATAATATTTGAATACAAGTTATCAGTCTTAGCTCATTAGAAAATTAGAATGTGTGCTGAGCATATGTCAAAATCCAGTTTCTTTATATTCATAATTTTATACAGATTTTAGATCCTCAAATGTCAAAACCCATGATAGAACATGTTCCAGAATTATAATCAGAGATATTTATTTTAAATATATTATATTATATTTAAATATAATCAGAGATAATATTTATTTTAAAATCTTAAAAATGTTTGATGTTAGCAGAACCTAATTTTTGTTTCCAAATTTAGCACAAATTTCTCAAAAAGCAGTTAGCATTAGTAGACAAGAAAGTTAGAATAGTACAAACTAGTTTCTAAATCAATCTGTGAGATACATCTCCCAAAATGCATAGCATAGTTTTGTATTTATGTTCTCCATAGAAAATAGAACCATTATAAATACACATGGTGTATTGATTTATGCAAACCGTAAACATTTGATGTTGTTATTCAATCAAGTGTGGCATTATCATTAAAATTTAGCATCACTTGACATTTTGGAAACACAATAAACTTGTTTATATTGATAAATTACAAGGTGTTACATTATGCAAGTATGACAAAAGTGATACAGAACATGTATCTTACATACTGGTTCCATTTTTATTTTGTAATTCAAATTACTGAAGAATGGTTTGCCTTCCAGAAATCATACAATTTTAGTTTATAGGAAATTAAAGAGGTGTCTAAGATTTGTCTTTGTCCTTCATTTTTTTAACCTTTTTAAAATCACCCATCTTTTGAAAACACAGTCCCAATGCTGAGCAGCAATGAATACTTGAATGATTGAGGGAAAAGTAAACTAAGAGAATAGCAACTATATGTAAATAACGTTTATTTGTGACTTCTACAGACTATGCTTGTTTTGAGGCACTTTACATTTATGACTTATTTTAAATAGCATCACATACCAGTTAATTAGATACTGTTATCCCCACTTTACATACAATAAACCTATCCCAAATAAGCAGTAGAATCAGGTTTCAAACCTGATTCAATTTCACTTACCTCTGATCTCGCCATTTAAGGAGTTCACAGTTTTGGATCCAATGATTTGTGTTATCACCCTGCATATCCATTATTCATTTTATTTTATTTTATTTTTTTGTGCTACTGGAAATGAAACCCAGGACTTTGCATAGGCCAGGCAAGAGCTCTACCTTTGAGCTACACACCCAGCCTATATCTGTTATTCTTTCTAATACTAATCTCTTAATTTAATGATGAAAAGGGTAATAACATATATAGTTGTGTACATAGTCAAATTTTTAAGACTAAAGGGAAATTCTTTGAAAACAACCTAAATAAGACATTGACTGAATGCATCATGCAAATATATAGACTAAGATTTCCAAACTGTTTATTTTATATTCTCTCTCACCTTGGGAGACTTTTAAAGTACTTTTTTCTAATCATAATTCCCTTATAAATTTAATACCATGGATTTGCTGTGTACCTGTTTTGTACTATTGCTCTTTGGGGCAACATTACTATCACTGAGAAAGTGTGGTATAGACTACTGAAGGTTTGAATTAGTTGGCTATAGTCTAATAAGACAGTGGCTTCACAAAGGAGTATCCCTAGACCAGAAACAGCATCAGCTAGGATTTGTTAGACATGCAAATCCTCAGGCCCTACCTAAACCTTCAGAATTAGAAATTCCAGAGTTGAGTGAGGCCATGCAATCTCTTTAATAAGCCCGTGGTGATTCTGATGTGTGCTGAACTAGGTACCCCTGGGTATTGACAGGTTGCTGAAAAGATGATTCCAATGTTGAACATGTTACTTTATGTCTCAGTTTTTCCTTCTTTATTCAGCTCACATAACTCTTGATTTGACACCTCACACGCATACCTTCTCAATTTCACTCATCAGAAGTCCTACTGAGACTCTACCTGACTTCCACATGGATAGAGAGAGCATCTTCAATAGCACTTTTCTACTTAAAAAAAAATATTTTAGGAACTATCAACATACTAGTTCAGAGTACATTGACAAAGGCTTTCACCACTCTCCCACCAACAAATGCAATGGAAAACAATCAAATAAATAAATATTAGCATTTTGTGTAAATAGGCATCTTTATATACATGTGAAAAACCAGTATATCTTATTCCTCATTTTATGGGAGAACAGATTATAGAAGAGACAGGGAAGAAGCAGAAATTTGTTAGGATGAGTGTGCTTGTTTGTCTTTCTTCAAATTTTCATTTAAATATTTGTACTTTTATAAAATGAAATTTTTTATTATTTCTTAGTTCCACAGTTTCTCTAGCGTTCTTTTCTTTTACACACTATTCTAATTGTGTACTTGCACAGATTGGCTCACCCACTTCATTGACTTTTTTTTCCAGCTTCAGTATGCACAGCTTGTTAATAATTGGAGTATTTATTTTGAAATGTGGCACAATTAAAAAGAAAGCTTAATTTACAGGAATGAAAGCATAAGAAGACTAGGCTACTATAGGCAGAAACCTCACAACATCACCTACAATAGGGCATGCGAAACCTAAAATGTGGCAAATATCCTAAGATGCCATGATCAATAAATTTCCATCTCAGTTCCAACTGAAGATTTCCCTGAGCTAGGGATTTATAAAATGTGAATAGCTGATAATGGAAACTCAGTGTTGGTGAAAGAAAAAGCTTCATATTGATTTAAATATCATATGCGTTAGCATGTGTATTTGAATTAAAATCAAATATTGTATGGAATAAAAAAAATCTTCAAGTGTTTTTTTTCTCCATTCTGTTTTGTTTTAGATGGAGCTTGCTAAAGAAGAAAAATGTGAATTTTTGCCTTTCCTCTCCCCACGGAAAGTTATAGTAAAAGGTGGAAGAATTGTTGGGATGCAATTTGTTCGGACAGAGCAAGATGAAGCTGGAAAATGGAAAGAAGATGAAGACCAGATAGTCCATCTGAAAGCCGATGTGGTTATCAGTGCCTTTGGTTCGGTTCTGAGTGATCCTAAAGGTACATTGCTTGGGAGATGAAATGTGCTGTGCAATTGCCTGTTATTTTAGTGTCCCAATAGTTTCTACCTTTCAGAAAATTGTTTTTCACTTAAATACTCGTTTCCCTTCTTTTGGTGTGGAGTACAGGCAATCTTGATATAAAAGGTTTAAAAGTTTTAATTAACATGCATGTAGAATTATTTTTTTTAAAAGTGGCAAAAATAGAAAAGAATATTAATCTTTCTTTTAAGCTGATATCCAAAACACATTCCAATTTATAAAGATATTTGCCTTGTTTTCTATTTGGAAATGATTGTTTTTTCAACTGGACTGGTTTAAAGAAATGTAGCAGAGGTTGAAACAGACAATCTTTAATGATGCAGACAAATAAGGCTCTAATGAATAGCTAGAAACAAAACTCATATTTATTACCATACTCATGCCAAACCATCACCAGAACATCAACTTTATCAAATTATAAAAGTTCAAACTCCTTCTGTTTAATCTGGATGGCATAACCAGATGAACTAAGGAAGAACAAAATGCTTAAAAATACAATGGAAGAGAAATGTTTTATATAGCATTTTAGTTGCATAGTTCATTGTGTTAACATTTCCTCTGCACACATACTTAGTACTTTTGTGGGCTATCATTGATGAAAATTGCAATACCAAGGCACTTTGATTTGGCAAATCCTTTACCTTTTAATTCACACTGTTAACATAACATTTCTGAAAGGGAAATAAAAGATGTTTTTCTAGGTGGAAGACTCATTAGGAATAATAAGAACAAAATACTGAAACCTGAGGATTCCTGTCTGTGATGTACTACTATACCCATGCAAAAATTATGTATTATGTCTGAAATAGGAACAGACATAGGCATGCAAATGTGCAGTTTTATGCAACAGATAAGTAAATATTCAACTAGTCATCAGGGTATTCAATCTGTAGGATATCAAACTTCTTGGTATTTGGAAACATCCAGATGTTTGATATCATCAAGATAAATGTTTTCAAATAGCTGGATGATGGCCTGAATTTGTCACTTTTAATCTAAATGTTTATATCACATCAGATATACACAATCAGAGTGTGGTTTGTTTATTAATTAACTGAGTTCAAAAGGAAAAAAGTACAATGTGTAAATTGCATTCAATTATCTAAAAACTCATAATGTTCTTACTCTACATACCACCAAAAATTAAGTAAAATGTTAAATCATGTTTAACTAGCAATTTTGTTGATGGGTTAACTATCAAAGAATAATTTGGCTCTCCTCTCTAAATTTATGTTCCACAACTGGCAATGCTAATATGAAAAAAGAATGTGTCTTTCCCCAAACGATAATAACTAATTCAGAATATAAACAAACAGCTTTTGTAATCTCATGAAAAGCTTATGCTTGTGTGTTTGTGTTTTAATGTGTAGATAGATTGATAGAGTTTCATATGTATATGAAGAATTAGAGGTTTAATTTAATACTTAATATATGAAGTAGAAGAAAAATTTGATCTATTTAAGTTCTTTGATAAAGTTAGTGCAGAATTTGTATTGTATTTCCTGTGTCTGCTTCTTGCTGTGTTTCACATGTACTATCTTTTGCCCTGCATAGGTTTTGAAAAGCCAAAGAAAACATGGTTTTTCACTGTGTTTTGCCCCACTTCCTTATTTAACATAACGTACTGCCTGGAGAAATGATCCTTAAATAATATCACCTGTCTTACCAGGTCCCCAAATGTTTCCATGAATAGGGAGCTATTTTCCAAGTGAGAGGTGGACCTGGAAGAGTTGGAATGTTAAATCACATTCCTGCTTTTCTGTTCCCATGCAAATACTTCTCAGCTGTTCTTGGATGGAAAACATTAATAAAAAAGGAAGGGGGCATCACTTTTTGTTAAAGTTGATGAGGAAGATTTTTCCCAAATGACATGTCAAATCTTAAAATACTAATTTCAAAGCTATAAAACTTTCACATGTACATACATATTTAAAGTATGGTGAAAAACAGTTTGCTGGATGCAAATTATCCACTTAGGAAGATGAGATGATATTTATATTACCCTCTTCTACCTCAAATACTATCACCTCCTAACACCCATGTGGTATAACTTCTGTGTGATGCCTATGTGATTATTACATATGTGATACCTATTTTAATATATGTATCTCTAACTGTCCCTTAAAATTCTAGCCTGTTTTCTGTACTCCCTGTCTTTCCTCTTCCAGCCTCACTTTGCATAGACTTTAATGAACTGATGGCCAAAGACAGTGATGTCTTTTCACTCCTTATTCAGTTTTATGCATTTCACAATGTTAAATATTTCTTTCTGTTTTAAATGCTCTTCTCCAATCACATAGTCTTTCTGTGGCTCAGCTTCTTCAGCTATAAAAAACAAACAAGCACACAAACAAATAAAGCATAATAAAACCTTTGCTCCCTACCTCTTAGGACTTGTCAGAATTAAAATGAAATAATGTGAAAGTGCTTTGAAAATCAAATTGTAACACATCAATATTGTCACACTCCATTTCCCAGCATTTTCTTTTAGTTGTTCACTTCTAAACCCATCACTGCCTGCTGTCCTTCCTTTACCTATTAACTTTTAGTACTTTCCAAAGTTCAGGCATTACCCATTTTCTCTTCTGAATATACTTATTCATTCAGTGAACTGACTGTGTCTTTCATTCATTCAGACATGTGTTGGAGGCATTCTTTAAAATATATTAATGATCTAGATGTGGTGGCGAAGGAGGATCCCATGTTCAAAGCCAGCCTCAACAACTTAAAGAGACTGTCCTTCAAAATAAAAAATAAAAAGGCTGAGGATGTTGCTCAGTGGTTAAGCACCTCTGGATTCAATACTTAGTACCAAAAAAAAGAGAAAAAAAAAAAAAAAAAAGAGAGAAAGAAAGAAAGAGAGAGAAAAGAAAAGAAAAGAAAGCAAGCAACTATTAATGAATTTGTTTTGAGTATCAGGTGGTGGCTAGACTTACAGTGGGCATGATTTTACTTATGTGTACACTGCCTCTGAAATCTAGTTCTCCATATCTATGAAGACCTCTTTTTGTCTCTTATGTATGTTCCTGCATGCAATAAATACTTAGTATCTAGTGAATGCCAGAAGCCAAATTGTATTCTGAAGAATACAAAGATGAATGAGTCATTTCCTGTACTTGAGAGCTATACAGATGGGGGATGGAGCAGACCTATAAAACTACTAATCGCAATATGAAGAGAAGGATACCTTGAGAGAGAGGTGCACAAAGAAAGGAAAGTACTCCTCATCAGGTTTCCCTAAAGCAGAGCTACTCAGAACATGCTATTATTGTACATAGTGCCTTAGTTCTCCTCATAGCCAGAATTCAAAATGTTACACAGACTTAGATTTCTAATTTCAGTTTTTCTTTTTACTCACCAAATATTACATTAAATTATAGAATAAAGCTCTCTTTAACATTGGTGAAACGTAAATGGCCTTATATGTACACTATATGCCCATCTTTGTTTTGTACTGTTCCCTTTTGAAGTTTTCATCCCAGTATGCAGCACAGGGTAGATTCCATAGTTCTTACTCAGGAAATTTTTGATGAATGCATTATATAAATATGTTGAAGAAGTCAAAGAAATGAAATAAACAACAGAGAACATATAAAGAACAGTGATAATTTTTACTCTCAGCAGTCTCAGATTACAATCATATTTTAAATGATAATAGTTTTAGATTATCAATTATATCAATAATATGTATTTGAAAAGGATATCCAAGTTGGTAAATTCAAAGAAAATTAAAGTTTTAATCTCAACTTTTTTCTCTGATATATTGCATGTCTTTTGCCAGTCCCTAAATCGTGCATTTCACAAGAGAGAATGTATACTGACTTTATATATATAACATATACTGATGCGCCAAGTCAATCTGTATTAAATGTTTCCTTTAATAAAAACGAGTGCTTCAACAGCTTATATAAATGATAAGTGTATCAAATTTAAAAAAGAAAATTAGATAATATCCTTGTATTAGAGTAGCAGATTACTTATTTGCTACTAAGGCTAACAGCAATTATAATTGTCACTATTTTTCTTAATTCTATATTTTTATTTACTTATTGTTTTCTGTTTGGGATTATAGCAATGAGTGGGAAATAGGAACAAAAGACTGTATATTTTACATCCTTGTGCATGCGTGCTTATGTGTACAGTTTAATTGAATCCTTCATTTATTACTATTTCAAATAATGAAGTTCATGGTTTTCAGTTTCTAATTCAATTGACATAATAATGCTAGCCTTATTTAATATCTTTTCTGTGGAAAACTGAAAGTAGTTCTATCTTTAAAAATTCTCTATTTCTTCTACATATGTAAAATTTCAAATCATATTAAATTGTTCTACATTAATTTTAAAGGCTATCAGAAAATTGAGCACAGACTACTTCTTTTATTTTTAATCCAAAAATAATTTACTTCACTAGAAGATTCTGTTTTCTTCCCTCCTTCCTTCTCTTTCTCCTTTTTCCCTCCTTCCCACCCTCCCCCTCC
>PVHX01012316.1:0-59856 GCA_004024805.1 Geosciurus inauris
TTTGAACCCCATGATAGTTAATGAGGGCCCAGATCCACTTCAAAGAAATATAAACCTCCAGACCTTCATCTAGGGGTGCAATTCCAGTCAACCTTCGTGATTTTTTAATGAAGGACCTCAGTTCTGACTACTTTCCTCTCATACTGTTTTCCATTTAAAATTTCTCAACCTGCTGATGCTAGCAACCAGTGTTTTACTTGAATTTGATTTCTTCTTTCAGTTTCTTTGCTTTGGATACAACTTTTTATAATGGTCTACTTATTTTGTTCCCACATTAGAATATTCAGTTTTAACTCTTTTTCCCAGATGCCACCCATAGAATCTTGCTCTCTTTGCTCTTATGAGTCCTGTTTACATGATCATATCAGAACCGAGCCTTGCTTCTGCCCCTTCTCATGTAAGACATCGCAGTATGAGAAACATCATCACAGTGACTAGAATTGGTACCAGCTTAAGACTTGCATTTCCAGGTAATGCATACTATATTAACCATTTCCCTGTTGGTTTCATTGTTGAAACTACCCATACATTCTTTCTATTGACTATTTGTACCATTTTTAACCTTTCAATTACCTGTCTGAATTTTTGTATTTGGCATATGCTATTTGGTCTCTGTCTGAAAATCTGTTGCATGGCTCTTTGAGTTCTAAAACATAGAAAACTTCTCCAGGATTTTCAAGTAGATGAGTATTTATCCTAAGAATATTACTGTGTAATGAACTAGAACATAAGAAACCAATGTATTCATAATGACAAAATTATCAAAATATCCTACATTCCCATTCCCGTTGGAGGGCACATCCCCAAGGACCTAATAACTACTTCTTGGCTCCACTTCTTGAGTTTCCAACACCTCCAAATAATACCAAGCCTGGGACAAAACCTTTAACATATTCCTTTGAGGAACATTCAAGATCCAAGCTATAACATCTACATTTCCTGCCAACTCAAAGATCATAAATTACAGATAAAAGATCATTATCCAATCTATTTTGGGGGGAATGGGTACCAGGGATTGAATGCAGGGGAACTCGACTAACTGAGCCAAATCCCCAGTGCTATTTTGTATTTTATTTAGAGACAGGGTCTCACTGAGTTGCTTTGCACAACTAAGCTTTTTTGCTGAGGCTGGTTCTGAAATCTCCATCCTGTCTCAGCTTCCCAAGCTGCTGAGATTATAGGCATGTTCCACCGCAGCCCGCACACTATCCAATCTATTAAATTGATTGCATGGGTCAAGTGCTTATCGCTGGCTCATTAACTTGGGGGAAAAAATAGGTTTGCAGGATACTATGGGCTATGAAGTCCCATTGCTTAAGCATGGCATGCAGGCAGAGCAGCAATTGCGCAACTCTGGTATAAAGTTCTCACGGTGGGGGCGGTGCAGGGGGAGGAAGGATTATTTCCAAGTCTGCATCCCAAGCACGTTTTCTTCAAACCCTTCAACTTCATAAATTGTCAAGGAAACATACATAATTTTATTCCTTTAGTAATCAGTTTGATCCAGATTACAAAGAATGTTAAAGATATCCAAAAAGATTTGTTCTTACCAGTTGTTATGTAGATAAAAATGATTTAAGGCAAGCCAAGTCTTTGAAAATAATTATTCAAAGACCAAGAAAAATCTAGATTTATTTTTATGCAATTCATATAAAATGAACAGCAGCAGGAAGACTTGGCTTTTCCAATTCTTATCTGCCAAAGAATATAGATCTGGTTGCTACATAATTAATCATATTTTAAAAAGCTTTCAGATGATTAAAGAGAAATGCCACAGAAGCCAGATTTCCTTCCATAGATGGAAACTTCAGAGACATTTTTTAATGCAGAAAACACAACAAACATGATGGCTTGAGCATCTGAAATACAGCTGAGAATTAGTGAGAGAGCCATACTTGGCAGGTGCTTTTAACATGTCTCAGCTTTCATTAAATATTAAAATGCAGATAAAAGAATAAAAATAGAGATTAAAAATTACTATAAGAAAAAAACATAATTAAATCAGTTACTACGTCACCATTTTATGATTTACAAAATTTTGACACTACTACTGGAAATAAAGTACACATACCAACATTAACTATTGTCAATGCTTTCTCTTACTATTTATATTTTAAGAAGCTTATAGACACTGATTTACTAAATACAAAAAATAAAATAGCCAATTGCATAAATAATCTCTAAATTATAAGGGGGCCTCCAAGAAAATAAAATGAGACTTCCAGAAATTCTTCTTCTATGCAATCTGCCAACTTAAATGCATCAAGTGTCCATTTTGATAGTCATAGAATTGCCTTCATCATTAACCAATAGGGTCACTGAAAAATGTAATGAAAAGTATATAAGGTTTAATGTTTCCTGTAATTTAAGGATACTCCCAAGGATATCATCTGCTATTCTATTCAGTACATTTTCCTCTTCGGGTCTCAGAAATATATCTCTAAATTCTGAATAATGGGCCAAGTTTATTTTTTATGGAAACTTTGACTAAGTAATTAAGCATTATAATTTCTATCTGTCTTCTCTTTCTTTCCTTCTCCCTTTCTTTTGCTCTTTTGTTAGACGGCAACTTGGAACCAAAATTGAAGTTCACTACGAGCAAATGCACAGGGTTCTCTAATGTGTGTGTCCATGTTCATTCATTCACCTTTGATGTCTGTACCCATATTCTCCCATCATCTTAACTCACTAACTCAAATTACTTATGGAACAAAATGGTAAATAAATAAACATATTTGTTGTCTGCACTGTGGCAGAAACACAGTAACTTGCTTGTTCCAAATCATATTGAGGACCACATTTTGAGGACAAATTGGTTATTACTGTGGTCCATGGAACCAGGCCGTGGCTACATAAACCCTGTTTCAATAACAACCTTATTGTCAAAGTAGTTCAGAAACTGTTTTATTTTGTTAAGATTGTAGAAATGCCATTAAAGAAGCAAATTAGCTTCTTTGACAGGATTGGACCTGTCATGTTTATACAACTTGCCAAGAAAAACTATAGGATTCTACTACTTAAATGCTGTTCATGGAGGGATTCAAACTAGTTCTCTGGAAAAATATAGCTGACTAAACCCAGCTTGAACCTGAATATCTCTTTTTGCTTGCTACAATAATTTTTTAAATTGGTATGAAATTCCTTATACAGCTTGACTTAAATGCACTCTGAAGATGTCTCACTCAATTAATTTGGAATAATTGACAGAAGATGTGTTAAAATTGGACAGAATTAAAGATTATAGAATATATCATGGAATTATACTTTTATTATTGCCAAGTAATAATTGGAACAAGATTCACAAGGCAGCAACATAGTGCCAAATACATGATTTATCATATTTATTTCTATCATATTTATCATATTCAGTCTTCCCAGAAAAGTTATTTTTAAAAGTATTTTTAGGCTTATTAATGTAAGGGGAAATTTATTTTTAACATATTAAAATATCATATTTTTAAATATATATACTACTTCCTTTTGTTTTTATTGTTCATATTACATTGTTCATAAATCCTCTTCCCTTGATTCAAATATAAATTTTTTTTAGTTGTCAAAAAACTTCATTTATTTGCTTGTGATGCTGAGAATTGAACCCAGTGCCTCACACATGCTAGGCAAAGGCTCTACCACTGAGCCACAACCCCAGCCCCCAAATACAAATTGACCACAGCCCCATCTGAACTGCCTCACACATCAAACTTCATGGAGATTAAAAAGATAATGAAATTTGTTGCATCAAAAAATTTCAAATATGCTTTAAAACAAGTATTTAAATATCTTTTTAGTGATTCTGTGAAATGAGGTTACATGGAATTGCTCCATAGCATTCTACTGTCATACTCAAAAATTGAAAGTTTGGCAATACTCCTGGAAGACTTTGGGAGCGAGCAGGTGGATTCACAAAAGGAAGCCTGGTATTTACTGGAAGGTGAGTATACAAGGATAACTCTTGTTAAAACACCTCTGTGTGTTTTATATGTCACTCGCACTTCACTGCCTGGGAAGTCACACAAAGACTTTCTGTTTCATGCACAGGATCAGACTCAAAATATTTATTAAGCTTTCCTAAAACCATACACACAACTGGCTGAACGTCTAGACAGGAATAATTAGTATTTAAAGTGAAGGATAACTTATGATGAACTGTGAACACTGGTGTCTAGTTGATTCAATGTGTAGAGATGTTCTGATGTTTAAGTTTCATGAAAAACATTGGATAGACATTGAGCCTGTCTAAACCCCCAAATTCTATTTCCATTCAGTCTTACTGAGCTTTGGCTTATTATTCCCAGTCTGAGATTCCACATCTGTCTAGTTAATTTGCTCGCTGTCATCCACATCAGAGATTTGCTCACAGTCTTAGGACCATCATCTATGATTAGATTAACTGAAATTCTCTCTTCACTCCACTTGGCTAAGCATTTCTCTAACTTCACTAAAAATGCATTCTCTATAACTTATCCTGTCTGGACGCTTTTAAAAATTGTTTCCTTCTTGCTCTGTTCATCTCTGCAAGAAATAAATACCTGGTACTTACGCTACATATAAGATAGGTTGCTCAGTGAATGGTCTCTGTGTTTCTTGGATCTATTATACTAAATGTATCAAAATTTGAAAGTCACACCTTTGTACAAACTCAGGTATTATACATATTGGTATAAACTATCATTTTAAATTTGTATATGAAAATTACCTTCAAATATTTAAAATCACCTTACTTATTGTCCCCCTTTAAGTTGAAATGACTTTGAAAGATATTACGTGAAAATTTTTTTCTAGGTCATGGAAGTTCAAAAAACGTATATTAAACAATATTAATTTACTGCAAAACACCTTGGATCCTGTTATGTGCTACAATATACAAACTTTTCTTAAGTGGGACTATAGTATATAATATTTTCCATACCTATATAACCATGAAAGTTATTAGTTTTTCAATTTTGCAAAAGTATCATTGAATCACTTTGGAAAATGTTTTCTTAAGTAGCTAAATGTGGGCTAACAATTTAAGCTAACATCTATAATAGTACAGGAAATAGATTTAACATTTATTATAGCTTTGCAGTTTACCTAGTTCCATTTTAAATAATCTCATTTTATAAAACAATCTAGTAAAGTACTTGTGATTATCCAAGGAAAATGTCTGTCAGAACTGTTAAGGGATTTACCATTTCTTCACACCTCGTGATAGTATTAGTTCTCAAATCCTGGACATTAAATTCAAATCCCTGACCAAGTAATCAGCCTTCACACACATAAATTAAGTACAGACATAAATGACACAAAGCCCATCATTCATAATGATTACAATATTAAATCACCATAGATATGCTGGCCAGAAGAGTTATAGATCTATAGGTTAATTTTACTACATTTAATTAGTAAAATTAATTTTATTAATTAGTAAAGTTAATTTTAGGCAATTTCTACATTTTAATAAAGTTTTACTAAATATAAATGCCATTTTTAATCTCAACAAGAGGAAAAGAATACAATTTGAGGAGGAGGAGTAAGATTTAAAGGAAAGATAAAGACAACGTGTAGGATTTCATGTAGTCAAGATATTCTAATCCATGTTGATCTCTGGAATTTTATATCCTCTCTATAGTCTCTTCCTTGTTTTTTTTTTGTTTGTTTGTTTGTTTGTTTTTTGTTTTTTTGGTGTGTGTGTGTGTACCAGGGATTGAACCCAGTGGTGCTTAACCATGGAGCTACATCCCCAGCCCTTTTTTATATTTTATTAGAGACAAGGTCTTGCTATGTTACTTAGGGCCTCGTTAAGTTGCTGAGGATGGCTTTGAACTCCTTGTTGTTTTTTAATATCTTAGCAAACTGAAATAAATAACATTTAGTTCAAGAAATACAGTGTAATTGAATGAATTTTTGAAATCTATATACATTTATTTTATATATGGCAGAAAATCACGTTTGTTTATAGAGACAGAAAAGGCCATTTGGAGTCCCAGATCTTCAAAGATAAGCCATCATGTACAATATTAAAAAGCAGGAATATATTCCTCTTTTATTAAAGATATATTACTTGATCACCTAAAAATGTTTTCAAAATTTTAACATTAAAAATGCAGTGTCATGAGATTGTTAACAACTCCTTTTATAAACATATCAATTCTAATATTGCAGATAGCTACCATATTTCCATTTTACTGTAGCATTCACAGAAAACATATAACTTATCAATTAAAGATGATAATAACCAATCACTAGATATAAAAGACATTTTTTCACATGATAATAATTTGTTTGCTTCTCTTACATTTCTTTTTAGAAAGATTTAAATGTCAATTAGACAATGGTTGTAAGTCAGTTTCCATCCGTAGTGAGTCCTACAAGTATTTGATCCCAGTTCTGACTAGGAGTCTTGTCCTATTAGATCTGCTACTCTGAATCCCTCATTCTTCTAAAGCAAATAAGACAGCCCAACAGGTATGCAGGTCAAGTCTAAAAGGCATGAATCAGATATGGGATACAGAATCTGGCTCAGAGAAGTTTGGGCAGTGAGCTGCTAAGTGATTTTGAGGAAAATTGCCACAAGGCCAAGCCGTTGACATGAAACAGTCAACACTGTTTCTTGTGATAATCCTCACTGATTGGTGACTTATATTGTTTGGTACTCCTGCGTAGTACCTTCCCAAAACAGAGGTGAGTGCTTCTCTTTTGTGCTAAGTACTTGGTGAGAACCTCTATTAGGCATTATTGCACTACTTTGCACTGTATTATGTCTGTTTTGGGTCTCTATTCTTCAAGTTACAAACTCTTTTAAAACAAGGAATCAGTTTTCTATGTCTGTACAAATTAATAGACAAATATATACCATTCTTAAGTGTTTCTTCTATTTTCCTTTGGTCATGCTGGCACTAGAAAATTTCCAATGAATGTCTCTAAACACTACTGGGTTTAAAGAGCAAATAAAATTTCATTTTAATGAACATCTTTCTACTATTGAGTTGATGCCATTTTCACATCTTAACAACTAATCCATATTGAAATCCTGATATTCTGGCATTTATAGGAATATGATTTTTAGTCATTTAACAATCTATGTATTCAAGACAATGTTAGCATATTTTAATGTGAAATAAATGTATTTAAATGTTAAACATTCTTAATAACATGAATCATAAGTTGGCCAGTGCCTTGCCAGGATAATTTTCTCTGTTCAGGAGGGGATAAGCCACCTGAGAAAATAAAGTCTGAAATAATTAGTGAAGAAATAAAAGACAAAGTGAGAAAAATAGTTTTAAATGCAGAGTATTAAAAGACAAAGTGAAAAAAATAGTTTTAAATGTTCATGTCCAACCCACACATGAACTGGAGCTGAACAGTTAAAAAATGGCTCAGATTCTTTATATAAGGGAAAACATCAAAGGCAGGGATAAGGTTTCAGGGATGGAGTCTTGCTTCTTGTTGTCTTACAGTCAACAGGTTGATTGACATCATGGCAGGCTACACGTACCTCTGGAAGTCTGTGTGGCTAGGTGACTGCAGTAGGTCACCCCATCTCCAGTGCTTTGTGGGACATTTTTGGCAGAGCTGAATAAGAGATCACATGTGTCTGGAGATCTTAACCAGTATGATTGCCACGGGAAGTTCCCAGATACCAGATTTTCCTATTCACTGGGCTTCCATACCAATTTGGTTCACACATAGCCCATGGATGGCTTTCAACAAATATATATTCATGTATATACATACATGTTCATATATCCATAGGCTTATACATGTACAGACCACTGACCTTGGTATGTTACTCATTCTTGAATTCAGTCTCAGTTTATTTGACATCAGAGTGTTGATTGTAGTGAAATGGACATGCCAAAAATGGGTTATAAATAAATAAATAAAGATACCTCAGGATGGGTGATCCTGAGAGTTAGAGAAGCTAAACAGATAACTCTACTCTTGGACAGAGTAGAACTTAAAATAATCTGTTCTATATCTGGGAAGCAAGACCGTCACTGAATGTATGAGTAAATGAAGAATGTGAGTCAATTCCTTTTCCTTATACTATCTTTATTTTCACACTAAATGCCTCCTGATTAGAAGATACCATTCCACTTAATCGTCTCAAAGATAGTTTCTGAGACGAATTTCTGTCTGGCAAGCATTCTATATTTTCTGTTTCATTAGCAAGCACCATCTATCCAGTATGACCCTTCATATTCCTAAAATCTCAATGTGCTGTATGGGGGAAGGATTGTATGAATGGGAACAGATCTGGACCAGAGTTCCAGGGAGGAAGAAATGACATACTCTCAGGTCATAGAAGTCAGTGGGTGAGCAAGACTGTGGCAACATGGAAAAAGAACAGTGGAAGTATTTTATAGGTATTAAACATGCAACATTAGCCAGGCGAGGTGGCACACACCTATAAACCCAGCACTTTGGGAGGCTGAGACAGGAGAATCGCCAGTTCAAAGCCAGCCTCAGCAATGGCGAGGCACTAAGCAACGGTAATGATTTTTAATCCATTATGTTTTGTGGGATTTTCCCACCATTTTCGAAGGAGAAAATCACTTAAAATAAGCTATTATATCATGGCGTCATGGCCAACGTCAAACATTTTAATCACATGGTGGGAAATATGTAGGAGTCTCACTGGTCTGAGAGTCAAAGTTTCTACTGTATAGTGATTTATTTATTACTATGTAAGGATTTACCTCTTCTTCCAAAGAAGGCAAGAGTGAATAAAAAAATTACTTGAAAGATGAAGTGTTGTGATTCACATAGCTACAACACAACCCTTAGAAATTTTGAACTTTGAAGCTCTTCAATCTCTGCCAATCACAGGCTGCCAGTGATTCAGACCACATGATTCAGATCAGTTCCAAAAAAAGTGAACTCTAAGTTGAAACAGTTAGGCTTTTTCTGTAATTTATTTTCATTTTTCTGTCTGTGAACAACCCCAAATTGCCAAGAGAAGTTCTTGAACACCTTTTGGTTCTGAGTGATGCCTTATTGGTGCTTTATTCTCTGCTCAGATAAGTTCTGTTTGAATTCAATTTTGCTGAAGATTTTCTGGAATAGACTATAATATGTGAAATTGACAGTATGGGAATATAAATTAGAAATAATAAAATGACTGATCTATGGAATTTAGTCTAGACTTGAAATGAAAGCTAAGAAGGAAACCTATCTGTCAAACTTTTATGTGGTGGATAGTATAATTAGTGTCACTTGAACTTTGATCTTAAGGGAACAAGCAGCCTTCCTGAAAGCAATGCTTTGGGGCAATATATTGTGCCATTCATTTCTAAAAGCAAATATGCTCTAGTCTCAAATTTGTATGTACTAGTGGTGGCAGAGCAAATAAAGTCATAGTTGTTAGAGGATATTTATCTGTAATTTTTAATTAAAAATTTAATAAAATTATTTAAAATACCTATATTTTATCAACTGAAAATATCATGGAGCTAGTTTAAGATTTGTAGCAGAGGCTTAGTATTTTGTATATTTTAATTCTATCTAAAAATGTTCCATTATTTCCTAAAAAAGATTTAATATATCATAGCCATTCATCTAATAATAGTTTCTTGTCAAAAATCATTTGATTCTCTAATATTTCATTATCAAGGATCATATCTTTAGGAAAAATATAAACTTGTGAGTGATATTGATATTTTAACCATTTGTTTTATTAGACCTGGAGTAGATATAATTCTCATGAAAACAAGTAAGGTATTTTCAACAGTGTATTTCAACTTTTCTTTTCTGTAAGTTGCCAGTCTTAAAGATATATACTCTGTTAATATGAAATTTAAGTTTGTCTCAAACTAAATATCTGGAATTTTACATGAGACCACTATCACCTATCACTAATAATATACATGAGTAAAATGCACTGCTCTTGTCATACAGAAGGCATGCAGAAGATAGATATCTGGACTCTATGAAGGAGGATTGGTGGTATTTCAAATATCTACTAAGTATCATGCTCTTTAATAAATCATGAGATCATAAGAACAAATCAGAATTGGAAAACCTTAAATAATGTGGCTGGGACTATTCCCAGAGGACTCTTAATGTAATTGACATTTTTTTATTATCCTATATCTAGTTTCTAGACATTGATAAAATGTAATCAGAATCATATATGATTGTCTTCAAATTAGCATATTATACCCACACATACATCCTGTTTTTGTGAAAGAAAATATGCAGATTTGTATTTATATATAAATAAAACTGAATAGATACATTTAAATTTAAATGTATAGCTTTGAACAATTCTGTTCCTCTGATAGGATATTTTTCACTTTCCAAAATTGTTTCACACCTTATTCTGGATTCATAAGTCTCAAACATTTCTTGAGGTATTTCTCAAATAGTGACAAAGATTCAATTTCCATTGAGAAAAACAAAAGTCATCAGATACAAGCTTTTTCATCTTTCCACCTCCAAACCTACACAAGATGGAATTTGCTCCTTTCTCTATTCTGTCTTGCTACACTGGAAAGTGTCTTCTCACTATGAGATTTCAATTTTTACATTTGTGTTCTAGGCAGTAAACCTATTTTTCTTCTCATTGTCTTATTGTTCTTTCTTTTGCATCATGAGATTTATTTTATCCAACTGGATGATTCTAAATAGCACAGCATACTCTATTTCCAATCCTTTATCTCACATGCCTCTTTCAAATGTCCCTGTGTTCCACTCACTATCAATCTTTTAAAACATTTACTTAAACTCTCTTATTCCCCTCTGACTCATTCCTCACCCCATTACAGTTGGACTTCACCCCATTGAACCACTAAATTTGTCATTTACTCTTAATTTATCAGCAACCTCTGTTTCCAAATTCAGTGTGATATTTCATCTAATCTTCAAATATCAGAAGAAAACACAAACAAAATCCAATACAACATAATTAACAAAATTTCCTGTGTCAAAGGAAAGAGGTAGATCTCAGTTGTTTTCACACACCACCACAATGTAGACTCATCAATAAAGCACATCTGCATCCACTAATCAAAGAGAACATTCAGCATTTGGTTTTTGGGGATTGACTTACTTCACTTAGCATGATGTTCTCCAATTCCATCCATTTACCTGCAAATGCCATAATTTTATTCTCTTTTATTGCTGCATAATATTCCATTGTGTAGATATACCATAATTTCTTTATCCATTCATCTATTGAAGGGCATCTAGATTGTTTCCACAGTTTAGCAATGGTGAATTGTGCTGCTATGAACATTGAAGTGACTGCATTACTCTGGTGTGCTGTTTTTTAAGTCTTTAGGGTATAGGCAGAGGAGTGGGATAGCTAGGTCAAATGTGGTTGCAGTCGAAGTTTTTAAAGGTATCTCCATACTTCTTTCCAAATAGGTTGCACCAGTTTGCAGTCCCACCAGCAATGTTTGAATGTGATTTTTTCACCACATCCTCACCAGCACTTATTGTTGCTTGTATTTTGGATAGCTGCCATTCTGACTGGGGTGAGGTGAAATCTGAGAGTAGTTTTGATTTGCATTCTCTAATTGCTAGAGATGTTGAACATTTTTTCATATATTTGTTGATCAATTGAATTTCTTTTTCTGAGAAGTGTCTGTTCAGCTCCTTAGTCCATTTATTGATTGTGTTGTTTGTTTTTTTGGTGTTAAGTTTTTTGAGTTCTTTATATATCCTGGAGATCAGTGCTCTATTTGGATGAGGCAGGGGGAAGGTAGGGGTGGGGAGTATCAAAATGGTGGAATGAGATGACATCACTATCCTAGGTGCATGTATGAAAACACAAATGGTGTGACTCTATCTTGTTTGCAACCAGAGAGATGGAAAAATCGAGCTCTATATATGTACTGTGACTTGAAATGCATTTAAATGAATAAATTAATTATAAAAACACTATAAAAATAAAGCACATCTGTAAATTTTTAGGAAAAATGTTTATGACATGAAATTTCCATACAAGGCCAATTGGCAATTCTTATGTGAAGGTAATGAAATGAACTTCCCATGTAATACTTAGAAAATAGGTCATGCATATTTATTTCTGTGAAAGAATATTGAAAATTACAGTTCTTATTGAACTGTGATTTGGTAAGAAATCAAATAAAAACAAATTGTTGATGAGTTTTATACTGATATTGACAACTCAATACTTACCAAGTTTTAAGCACTTCCTGCAAGTCTATGTATAATTCCACAGAATTAAAGTCAACTGCTAATATATATTTATTAAATGACAAGATGCATATAGTATGAAAATACCAGTAATTGAAAAATAACAAACAAGCTCTTAATTACCACTTTTGCAGTCATGGATAGAGGTATATAAAAACATAATTATAGTAAATACAACAACTAATTTTCTCAACAATACAAGCCCAATTAAGTTTTTATTTTCTAATCATAAAAGTAATTAAGGGAGAATACAAAGAATGTGATAACTTTTATTACATAAATATTAAAAACTCTTCAACATAAAATATGTCATAAATAAAAGTCAAAGGCTGTGAAGCCATAAAAGTATTTTGCAAATTGTTACAGATTAAATAAGATGTTAAAAACTAATATAAATGAGTACGAGAATCACAGATATTCCACTTACCATTTAACATTCTTGCATTCATCCTTATAAAAATTAAATGTTGATTTGTCACAAAACCAAACTATGTCATGACCTTGAGTCAGATCTATTTTAAGTAGCTGTGAGACTTTCTTTGCTTTTTCATTTGTTTTTTTTAAAAAAGTCCCCTTAATTTTCTCCCTTATTTCTAAGTGCACCAAATAACTACTCAATGCCAAACTGTCCAGTTACATTTCCAAAATTAGTTGAACTGCTGATTCCTTGCATTATTATTACATTTTTCTGCTGTTTTTCTGAGTTTGCCAAAATTAGATTCTTAAGAGTGGAGCTAATAGAGAATGTGTTTTGGTACATCCCAAAGGGAAAGTCATTCTTCTAGAACAAACATGTTAGAAGGAAATTATCCCCTTCTAAATTCATAACTGAAACAGGAGCTCCTTTCTTACATTGTAAAAGACAAAAAAAAATTGTTCACATTGGGCCTACTTTACTCATATATCTGAGTTTGTGTACTGATGCATTTTTTAGCAATTCTTGAGTGTGCAGAAGTGGATTTACCAGGGGTTCAGTGCATTGGGCATGAATATATGCACAGAAATTGTACCAAAATTTAGAGGAGATCTTGCAAAATCACCCTAATATTTCCCACGTTTCTGCCTCCCTTATAATTCTCCTAAAATAAACTAGCAAACAGGACACTTAATTTGAGACTGAAGAATCAATCTCAACATTTTTCAACTATAAATCAAAAAAACCACAGAAAAACCCAGCAATCTTCTTTTTATGAAAGCAATATTCTCAAAAAAGTAAATGCATAATCAAGGACAAAACTTGATCCAAATTCTAGGATAAGTAAACAGAACCATCGGCATCCACAGCAACATCAAAGAAAATATTATAATCGAAAGAAAAACTATATAAAGAAACACCACTGCAGAAAAAAATAAGAAAATTTCAGATAGCATCTGCCTTATAATTTCAATAAACTGCAACTGTTGTGAAATAAGGAAGGAAAGTGACAAGACAATGGCACAGAATTAAAAGTAAAATGGATTATAAGCAAGCAGACATTTAAATGAGTCTAAGTAAGATATTCATAGAATATTTGAAAACTGTGACAGAATTTTAAGATAATTGGAGCACTAGTCAAATTATAATAGCAGAATTATAAAAGCAGCTGATATAGAAAAAATTCTGAAAAAAGTATTCTACTGTGCACAAGAGTACCCAAAAGTAAATTATGGATCTGTAGAATAGTGGTGCTCCTGAGTAGAAATAGACAAGTAACACGTGAAAATGCGTAGAAATATATTTTCATGGACTGACCTGAGATGCAAACCAATTTTAATTACATAGGTAAATACATAGATAAATGGTCAAACCCTGGATCTATTCTGACAAAAACAAACAAACAAACAAAAAAAACTACTATCTAAAGAAAAATTTAAAAGCAAATAAAGCAAACTAACACAGAGCTATGGTAATGTCTATGATCTGTCAGCATCAACACAAAAGCTGCAGAAAAGAGATAACCTAACTTTAAAGAAATTAGATTTTTCTGTGACAATTTTAATTAAAGGAAAACAAGAGGAAATGAAAGTAATAAATAAAGTGTGACATGATTGATAAAAATGGCATTATTATTAACATAGTGTGATTTCCAAACATATATCTAAAAATTAATATCCAACTGGAATTAATAAAAAAACTAAACAATAGGCTTGCCCTGTTGTGTTCTATTGCTTGGAGTTTTAATTGGATTGCTCAGACTGTTGAACAAGAAAAAGAAGGACAATACTTATATATTCAGAGAAACAGACTCAACTACACAGCATTTGGGATTAGGCAAAATCTCAAGTTTTAGGAAGGCAGTTCTGTGATTTGTCTCTGGTCTCAAACTGTATTGAAGCTCACTAACCCATAATTTCCATTTTTTGAAGGGAAAATAAATTAGAAAGCTAAAAATAAAGTATTTTGTTCTAAAAGATGATATGTATATAAACAGAGTAGAAAAATTGGAAACTAAGAAACACATTTAAATGTTTAAAATTTATCTTCTGATTGGAGCATTATTGATTATTTAATTTATTCCTGTTTTTTGGAATTTGTTACCTAAGTCATATTTTTATAATGAGAAAAAATATTGTAATCTTCTAAAATGCAATTGCTTTGAGACTAGCAACTTCACATCCTTTCTTTCTTAAATACCTTGTGATGTGTTGCCCAAATATTTACTTATTTGTAAAACTATGTAAATTTAAATGTTTATAAAAGTAAAACTGATATGCATATGTTAAGATTGGTGTGACAACTCACTTTTTGTTTTCAAATTTAGTGATCCCTAGAAAATAAATTTCTGAACAGTGCTCTCAATAATACTGAGCAAATCATATTGGCGCCTGATGTAAAGGAAAATAAGTAAGTCTAATACTGCACTGATTTTGTTTTTTAAAAAGTACTGTACTAAAGATTATTGTGATTACTGAGTTTTGGGGTTCCCTCATATTTTATACTTTCATCACCTCAAGTTCTTTATACAATTCACCCTGGTTCTAGCCCCTGATCTCATTCCCCATCCTCCTCACCACATGCCTGTCAGCATCCCTCCCCTTGTCTCCATAAAGGAAAAGGAAAAGCACAGATAAAAAGAGTTCTGTATGTGTTTTATATAATTAGCATTTGTGAAATGATATTGTCCAATAATACTTGTTCAAAAATAATTGGTGAATTCCTTAGAATGATCTGCTAGAATCCGTCTTAGGAATTCAGCCCAAGTTTCTAATCAGTTTCACCCAAATTGATGATAAATGAGGAGACAGGAGAGAACTTATTGTAGTTTTGACATCTTTTTTAAAAGGAAGTTATATATGAGCCTCAGCAGGATGTTCAAACAAGTCCCACATTGCTTAGTTTAATCTTGTTTGAACTACTTTTGCCATATTTATTGGAGGAAATTTTGTTCCATTAGTTCATTTATTTTTATTCTGAATAGAAGCAAAATTTTGTTTTCACAATATTTAAAAAGAGCAGCATGTACATACTAGTCACAGCACACTAATGGGCTTCTTAAAAGAAGCACTGTGAACTTTATAATTGAAAGATTCAATTGCAACATGCACTCTGAATAAAACTGAGTTAGCAGGAATCCATCAATATGTGACTATATTGTCTAGTATGAAAAGGGGGAAAAAAATAGGCCCTTTTAATTTTTTGTAGGGGGATACCTGGGATCGAATTCAAGGGCACTGGACCACTGAGCCACGTCCCCAGTCTTACTTTTTTTTATTTTTATTTTTAATTTTTTTTAGAGACAATGTCTCCCTGAGTTGTTTAGCACCTAGCTTTCACTGAAGCTGGCTTTGAACTTGCGATCCTCCTGCCTCAGCCTTCTGAGGCACTGGGATTACAGGCATGCAGTCCTTCTAATTATTATGGTCTAAATCTGTAGATCCAACTGTAACCATCAAGTGGGTTAGGAAAGTTATCATCTATATGTTCTTGATGTTCTTTAATTATACTAAGGAAAACTCCATTCTGAGCTTCAAGTTCTTATTTTTACTACTAGTAGGGTTATGTGTATTGTGTCTCTCTGAGCATCTTGATAAAATCTCTACAGTATGGTTTAGCTAAAATTTGAACTGCATAAATCTATGAATATACGTTGTTCAGAAAATATCATTGCTCATTAATTGTTATCCTGGAGGTCAATGAAAGTTCTATTTTGCCTATTATATTTGTTCCTATTGAAAAATATTTTCTGGTCCTTTATGTTATACTATATTTTTAGTCATACAAGTTTGAAAGAAGAAAGAAGAAAGCATTTTATCTATTTATAGTTACTTCTAAATTGCATACTAAAGCCTACAGGTGATATGATAGACCTGAGGAAAAAAAATCCAGCAGATTATTTTCCTGAAATCAAGTACTTCAGAGAAAGGTTTTAGGAAAAGGCTAAATGTCAAATCCTGCCTTAACACAATGCTTATTTCACTAAACAGGAATACATATCTAAAACTTCTATCAAAGAATGTTGAGCTGTAGGCTACTACTGGAGATCAAGAAATTTGAAAAGTCAAAATCACATATTCATGACATTTGGTCAAAATGGCTATTCCTAAATCTGGGCTAGGATCATCACCAAATACATAGGAGACTCTTTAAAAAGGCATAATGATGTATGGGAACCAATGAACTAGTCATGAGATGTGTCACAGACTATACAGGATATTGTTATGAACTATATTGTGTTAGTCATCTTTATGTTACTATAACAAAATGCCTAATACAATGAATTTATACAGAGAAAAGGTTTCTTTTGTCTCATCATTTTGGACATACCAGGCCATGATCAATTGACTCCATTGCTTTGGGGCCTGTGGTAAGGTAACATATCATGGCAGGAACACAGAGCAGAGTAAAACTATTCACTTGATTGTGAGGAAACAAACAATGGAGAAAGAAAAGATCCCACAATACTCTTCAAGGACACATCATCAATAAATGACCTAATGAGTGACCTCTCACAAAACTCCAACTCTCTTAAGTTTTCATCACCTCCCAATAGTGCCACCTTAGGGACTAAACCTAAATTTAACACATGAGTTTTGGAGGACATTTCACATTCAAAATATATATATATTAGTATATACTATATATACATACATATATTATATTATGTATATACATGTATATATTATATTAGGTATATGTATAAATATACACATATATATCATCCCAAACTCATTATCAGATGATATATTACAATAAAAAAACTCAGCTCAAATCTATTAGACATAAAATATTTGTTGTTAAGTAAGTGATAAAATAATCATTCAACCTAATACATATAAACTTGAAGCTCAATTCTCTGAAATTTTGACTGATCATCAGCACATTGCAGAAAATATTTATCAAGACAGCTTAAAAATAGGCAGGTGGAATAAGTTCATGGATGGTCATTTTTATCAACACAGTTAATTTATTTATCAATTATTATAACTTATGGTTGTGCTAGGAAAATGATGGCTGTTTAACAGACAAATAAGGTTTATAGTCATCCACTTCAGCACTCATACTCAAAATGGAGTAACTCATAGCAGACTATTGCTTTACAATATGGAATAACTCAGAGTTAGACACTACTGAGAGTTCTCACTCTGAGAACTACTGTATGTCATCAGAGAAGGGCACAGCCTCCTGTCCACACAACAATGTCACACTCTGTCAAGGTATTTTAAATTAAATTTAGATTACAGAAAATATGGTAATTTAAAAAACACATAGAATTTAAATAAATAAAATAAATATAAATCACTGGTAATACAGTAATCTTATATTGCAATCTTTTTGAGCATCAGTTTCTTTATCATTGTCTCATTATTTAAAATGTCCCATTCAGAAAAAATAAACTAAAATGTGTAGCTTAGAAAATAATGCACCATTTTACTCTTTTCTTCATTTTTCTAAGGAAGATTGTAATCAACTTATTCCCATGAAATATATGACTGACTTCCAGAAGCATGGATTATGTATTATTCATCATTTGTTATATACCCTACTGTCTTCCCTTCCTTCTACTATCAATGACAGAATATGATTGCCCTTCTCATTTCTACAAGAGGTCCCCGTACTGTGCACCATGTCTTTTCTCTATCTATGTCAGATCATCTTCTTTGCTACTTAGATCTTAAACACCTCCAAAGGCCCATGTGTTAAAGGCTTACTCTCCAGCTTGGCAGTATTGGAAGGTTGTGGAACCTTTAAGAGATGAAGTCTCTGAAAAGGACATTTGAGGTCATTATGGGTATGGCCTCCCTAGGGAGTGTATTAATCAGCTTTTTATCATGGTGACAAAAACACCTAATTAAAAACAAATTTATACAAGGAAAATTTTAATTTGGGCTCACATTTTATGAGGTTCAGTCCAGTGTCAGTTTATTCCATTGCCCTGGGCTGAGGTGAAGCAGAACATCATGGCAGAAGGGCATGGTGGAAGGAATCTGCTCAGTTCATGGCAGCCAAGAAGCAGAATGAGCACTAGCAGCCAGGAACAAAATACAATCCCTGGGCTGAGAATGTGGCTCAGTGGTGGAGTGCTCGCCTCCCATGTGTGAGGTACTGGGTTCAATCCTCAGCACCACATAAAGATAAATATATTGTGTCCACCTACAACTAAAAAAAATTTTTTTAAAAAAATACAATCCCTGTGAGCATAACCCCAGTGATGCCTACCTACCTAAAGTCACCACCCAGTAATCCATTGGGATAACTAATCCATCAAATGCATTAGTGCATTGATTAGGTTACAGCTTTCATAACCTAATATTTCACCTCCGAACATTTCTATGCTTCCAGATATGAGTCTTTTAAGAGATACCTCATATTCAAACCATAAGAGGGACTGTGGATATCTGCCTCAATTTTTCCCCATCACATCTGGCCATGAAGTAAGTGGGCTTCCCCCACCACACCCACTGTGATGTACTGTACCATAAACCCAAAGCAATTGGCTAATCAGTCATGGACTGAGAACTCCAAAACTACAGGCCAAAATAAAAATTTCTTCCTTTTGAGTTAATTGATCTCAGATATTTGTTATAGTAATACAAAGTTGATTAAAACAACCTCTTTAAAGATAAATGTTTAGTATGGAGTGGATGAAAACTTTTAGGAAGTTACAATATTCAACTATAGTGACTCAAAGTGATTATTACCTACAGTCCTATGTGGTCTGAGGCATTATTAGCCAAGAATAATAGAATTGGGAATGATAAGCCAAGAGTATAGAATGAGGAAGTAAGTCCTGTTTTGTTTTGTTGATGTTAATATAATCCAGCACAACTGGAGAATATTTTAGGGTGTATTTCAAACCATAATTCCTAACTCCACTGAAGTTTAATAAAAAACTTGCAAACTATTCTGGTTTGTTTGTTTTAGCATTTGGGAAACGCTAATTTGTGAAGCTAATAGAATATAGAAATATTACGGTTTAGCGTTTAGGTCCCTGAAAGCCCAAGTGTTGAAGGAATGGTCCCCAGCCTGTGGTGCTATTGGCAGGTAGTGGTAACTTTAGGGAGTGATGCCTCATGTGAGGAAGTGACCTTGAGGTCAAGTTTGTGAAGGGGATACTGGGAGTTGAATCCTTCCCTATCTCTCTTTTTCTTTCCTGGCCAACTTGAGGTGAGCAGCTTTGCCCTACCATAGGGCCCCTGCCATGATGTTCTGCCTTGCCACAAGTCCAAAAACGACAAAACCAACTGACTCTGTAAGCATAAGCCAAAATAAAAGTTTCCTCCTCATAAGTAGTTTATCTCAGGTATTTTTTCACAGCTGAATAACACATGAAGTATTGCTCTGATAATTTAATATTATCTGTATCAAGTGAGATGCAGTAAAAAAAGAAAAAAGAAAGAAGTGAAGAGAATCAGTGGTCTTGTATACTTACCTCAGCACTGAAAAATGACTTGGACCCTGGAATAACAAGAACCCAATATTTATATATTTTGACTAGTTACTTACAGGTCCTAACATAAACCAGAAAATTTTGTTTTCAGATGTTCTCTAATTTTTATTTTACTGAAAGATTCTATTTTCTTGGAGATTATGCAATTATCTGATATCAGAGAAAGACTAAGTAAATCATGAGAGACCCGAGGAGGCATATCAAATGCTAGGAAATAATCTGTTCTATAGAAAGTGCTCCTTTCACTTCCAAGATCAGTGTCACATCGTCTAATGCTTAGAATTATTGGGCAGGGAGCTGGGGGTGGAACGTGGAATCAAGAATATACAACTGTATTTGGCTTCTAAAGATGCACCATCTGTTTCTCCCTGCTCTTTCCATTTTTGGCAACATTGTGAAATGGAGCTTCCTAGAGGGATGTGGTTGAGCAGATTGTGCAGGTGCGGGATCCAGCAGACACACATCCTTCCCTGTTAGAAGAGAGGATCCACTCAGCAACCTCTGGCTCTCTTCAGCCAAAAGTAATTCTTCAAATGTTACATCTAGCAGGTTTGAAAATGCAGAAACTACTGTATTCCTTGTATCAGTTTTTCCCTAAAATCAATAGCATCTATTTACATACAAGCTCACACACACACACACAAAAGTGAAAATAATGATTTAGGACTATAACTGCTTCTTCATTGGCTGACATGTCACATTGAGAGATTCTGATCTCACAGGCAGTGTAAAATAATAGCCGCTCTCTGGCGGCTTATCACCCACTGCAGAACCTACGATGATGTCACAGAAACAACAGTGGAAAGAGTGTGCCCCTGCCCTGACTAAGAAGTCACCTTAGCTTAGAGTGGAAGTCGGCTTTCAACTTGACATTTTATTAAAAGCATTTTTGGTTTTTTTTCCCCTGATGATTTATTGGAATGTAAAATGCAGTTGAAAAGATGGATATAAAATAGACAGGTTCCCCTGCCCCCATCTGCCTCCTAGGAAATGGAACCATTTTCATAACCCAGCTTCTTCACTATTTACTTTAGCTACTGATTTTATTGGGGGAGGGGAGACCAAGAATCTAACTTGGGCTGGGAGTCAGTAAACTCACATTCCTGCCCTAGGCTCACAGCAATGTGCTCATCTTTCACTTTTCTCTCTAGTTGACAAAATATCTTGCCTCTTTTGTTAACAAAAATAAGTTTTGGAACTTATGAAAGATCTTTGATGTGTTCTTCAGAGTGTTCAGGTTTGTACTAGGAAGATAAAAGTTTGGAGAAAATCAGAAGAGAGCAATAGATTCTAACTTGGAAAACATATTCAAAGGCAAAAAGCAATTGAAAAATATGGATATAAAGATAGGCATTCAGTGTCAAATCAAACAAACCACTGCTTGATGTGCTTTTATCCGATGCCTTTAACCTAATGGCTGTCTCATATTTCACTTGCATAAAAAACTGTACAGCATTTGTGTGAGAAGCAATGCCAGATTTTTGGTGGGTGTTGTTTTCTTCTTTATTCACAAAAATGAAATATTGGCATTCAATTATTAACACAGACACTTCCAATACTTGCTTGATCATTCTCTTTGAAAAAAAAAATCACAAGTTGGGGAGTGACATTGGCCAAATTATACTATTGTATTGTGTGCATGTACTAATATGTAAAAAAGAAAATCCCATAATTATATACAACTATAATGCATCATTTAAAAAATTTTAAAACTATAATGTAAAGTAAAAAAAGAAAAGAAAATGCTACAAGCTCCCACTCAGAGATCACTTTCAGATTTACCCTATTACAAAGTGGAAGGTCTTTCTTCTCATGTCAATTTTGATCAAATGGGACCAATTAGATTTTTATTTACTGTGTAGTTTGCTTATTTTCTGGAATCTAGTTTTATCATTATAGTTTCTTCTGGACCTCATAAAAATGAAACTCCTGACCTTCCTTGCCTAGAGCTTCTTTTAAGATAGGAGCTAACCATATTTGATGGATGGTTTAGATGGTAGGGAATCTCAAAAGGTTACCTACAGGGTGGTCTAGGTAAATTTAGAAATTCAGTTCACCTCTGGGATTCAACTGCATCAAGCTATGGGTATGTAGGGGAGGACTTTAAGTGCGAATGTGTTTAGGGAGTTTTAAGTTAATGTAATTCCACCTTGCTATCCAAAAACAATGCTGACCAATATAAACTGTTTGGACCCAGACCATATTACCTTAAACATTGCAATACCAAGCAAGTTTCCCATTTAATTCAACTCTAAGATGCACTGGAAAATGATACAAACTTCAAAGTGAGCTACCACAGCCTCCTCCCAACTTTGCCAAATCACTTTATAGGCAGCCGAGTACTTTGAACTTTTAATTTCATTTGCAAAGCTTAATTGGGATCATCTTAACCATTCCTGATATAACATAGCCAGACTATAAATTGCAGCTGAAATGGTGATTGGATCGCAAAAATGATGAAGCATCTATCTTTGAAGTTTGGCTGTTAATGCATCTCAATTGGTAAGGCTTCAAAGGGGCAAGTTGGGCCCCTTAATCACATTTGCTTACCTGGCCAGTTCTCTGCACAACTTCATAAACAGGTAGACTAGAGGGCATTTAAAATATTCTGCAAAAGAGAACATATCCATGTTTAAAACAGTAAAACTTCAAAATGAAATTGCTACCTGCACATCGTTTAAGAGAACCATACATTTGTGTTTTAAAAATGAGTGTGTTCCCTTGCTGTGTCCACCTGATTTGCTTGCAGGTATTACTTATCCTGCCTTTGAAACCTCAACATTTTTTCTGTTCAACACAGAATTCCATGAATTGTGATTTTGCAAAAACCTTTTAAAATTTGACATTATTCTACACTAAGATACTATACTAATACTTTTTTTTCTCATATGCCCACCCCTTAACTTCCATGAGTGTATGTGTGTGTGCATTGTACACATACAAACTTGAATTTTACATCTCTTTTCTTATTTACCCTTTCTTCCTTGAAGATCCTGCTGGCATTAAAATATCTGGTTATACAATGAGATGGCTGATTTGTTATTGTTAACAGATCAGGGATGGAAGAGTATTAGAAATTATTCATGACAAGACTTTAAATATCCAGAGGTTCTCTATTAAAAGTTCAACCTGAGAATGAGAATTTAATTGTTAAGAGATGTGTTTAAGAGAGATTTAAACCTAAGCATAAACTCCTGGCAGTTGGTTTGTGTAAGTATCCAAATGCCTGACCTAGACACTTTATAAATTAGTCTGTCCAAGAAAGCGTAGGTGCGATCCTGTCTGAAGGTTGTGGAATGAACTGAAAAATCTCTTGAAGTCCTGGAGTCTTTTGATTCTACACTAAGCAGGCCCCAGACCACACACAGGCAGTTTTTATGACCTTGCTTCTTTGCATATTTGTTTTCTTTATGAAGCAGATGGAAAGAGAGAAGAAAAAGTTCTCTTCATCGTAAGAGTCTTGTAAGTAAAAATGATTTTACAATAGAGATAAAATTACTAGAATTAAAGATAAACTATCCACATTTTGTAAACTTGACATTAAATTCAATCCAAAATGAAGAATAAAGAATAAGAAACGTTTAAGGTTTCTGTCTCATCTTGTAAGAGAATAGTTATCCACTCCTAAGTTAGTACACAAAGAGACCATGTTTTCTTCTCTTGGTGGTTAGTAGTAGCATGTTGCTCATGTTTAGTCTGTACCATTACACATTTTATGGTCTGATTTTTACTCAGAAGGATAATTCCAAATAAGGAATCATAAGAATTTATAAGCTCAGTCCTGTGGAACAAACATATGCTCTGTTCAAGCAAAGGGAATTTCCTTAAAATGATGTATTCATGGTTGTGCTATTTTGCGGTCCAAGAATAATTTGTAAATAGGCCTAGGAATGAATATAATATTTCCTTCTCTTTTTTTGCAAGACCAAGAAATTGATGATGTTTTCCTGAAAGACTACTCCACAGATTTGTAAAATTTTAAGGACTTCTCAGAGAACATGGCTCCTCATGAGAAATTAACAAGTTTAGTCTAAGCCAATGATAAAGAGTACTTCCATTACTATCATCCAAAACACGTTTATTTGCATACAGCATTGTACGAAATACATTTATTACAAAAACTAGAATTGACAGAAGTAAGCTGGCCCCTAAGTGATGCCACTTCATTCAGAAGTTTTCATCCCACGTTTTCTCCTCCAGAACAATCTCCCTGTACTCCAGCTACTCAAGATTATGAGGAGAAAAATCTCTTTCTTGTGTTTCTGAGCTACTTGTTAGGCTTTGACTTCTCAGTTATGTGTTTGTCTGAGATTGATCAGTGCAATCAAATATAACCTACATTATCATTAACTAATGAGTATATTAATATATTTTATTAATAAAAATAAAGGATGTTATTTTCTGTGATCCTATGACATGGCAAGCTTCATTCTAGACACTGGAGACATCATTTCATTCAACTCCAAAAATAAGTCTGCAACATAGAAACTTCTTTGCATTTTAAATAAGAGAAAACTGAAGCTCAGAATAGTATGACAAATCCTGTAACAGAAAGATTAAAGTTTACACAAGTAACAGTGGACCAAATAGGATTTAAACAAATCTCCTTAGCATTGAAGGTTCTATCACTTCCATTACAACTATTTCTACTATTTCCCCTTATCATGTAACAATACTAGATTCTTCAACCAAAACCTTGGCCAAACTTTTAGTCCTTGGCCATGTTTTTCCTTTGCTTTTTTTCTTAGTCATCTTTCTCAACACAATTATTTTAGCTACTGCCTCTCTATTTTTACCTGGCTTTAATTCCTTCCCCAGATTTGATGTGGTTTCCACCCCAAACGCTCCACTGAATGTCTCTGACTACTGTTTATAGGGACTCACTCATTACCTACTTTTCCCACCTCATTTAACTGAGCTTGTCTCATCATTTGGTGAGGTTGAAAGTGTTCTGGTTATGAAGATCTTCTTTCTTGTGTTCCAAAACATCACATGCTTCTGTTAATTCTTATACTTCCTAACTTCAATCTGCTACTTCATCTTAATGTCAGATTATCTTTATCTGGATATTTTATAATTTTTTTCAGAGATCTCATGAACTGGTTTAAGTGAGCAAGCTAATACGTAAATATGTATTTCCGATGGGGTCTTCCCTCTCAGTTTCACACTCATCTATGTGAATTTCTTTTTCATTTGGCCAATTGTTTTTCTGTCATACCCTTTAATCGAATAGGTTCCAAACAGAACTCATCATTCTGTTCTTTTTCTAAAGCATTCTTCCTGAATTTCTCACCCTAATGAATGAATTCAAATGTATTCTGGGTGCTCAACCCAAAAATATATTCATTATCCTGGGCTGCTTCTCTATATTTCTGATAAGTCACCAATGTTCAGTGAGGTCTCGATAATTTTACCAACTTCCAATCTCTTGAATCAATCCACTCCTTTTCATTCTGTCTTTCTTGACTTCAAGTGCAAGTCTATCTAAAGCATTTCTCATGCAACTTCTTAACCAGGGTCCCTACTTCTGTGCTTGGAATCACTCATTACATCCTTTACATCCTGCATGAGGCAGCCAACCTCCAGCTTTACTATGTAAGGAACCACATAGTAAATATTTCAGTTGCTGAGATAGTAGGTCTCTGGCATAGCTATTGAACACAGATCTTGTGCTAAGCTGCCATAGACCATATGTAAATAAGCAGGCGTGGTTTTGTTTCAGTGAAATTTTATTTACCAAAACAGGCTCCAGGCCTCCGCTGGCTACCAGGTTTCAGTTGGCCAACCCCTGAACTAGTCAGCCACACTCACCTCTTTAGCTCATGTCTCATTATGCCCTCCCTCTCATGTCATGCTTTATCCAACAAACTACTTTCACATCCTGACTTGACATGTTTTTTCTTGCCCTCACATTGTTACATAGTTTGCTTCCTTTCCACTTCTGAAATAATCTTCTAAACATACTTCAGGGGTGTAATTTCTATTTATCTTCAAAATCCCATGTAGATATATCTTCAAAGATGTCTTCCTCAATTTCACCAGCTTCCATATGTTACCATATTTTGTTTCACACAGTTATAATCAGTAATTTAATTGTATAACCCCCCTCACACACTCCATTGTGATGTCCCTAAAGGAAGGGAACATGGCTTTTATGTGATTGTTGATTAAATCAATTCTTGTTAATGAATTAATTGAAACACAGTATCATGTGTTCTTAAGTTCATAGATGATCAGGACAAATGAGGAGATGATGTTCAATAATACTAGCAAGGAAATAGATATCTGTCAGAAATTTTCAAATTTCTCCATATACTTCACATCAAACACAACATAAGAGCTCATAAGCAAATGACTACCATCCTTAACTATCTCACTAAGTTAAACTTTCCAGCAAAAAAAGAAAGAAAAAGAAAAACAGGATATGGCCTCATTCAAAGAAACTAAATTGTATGTGTCACATTGTGGAGACCGTTTAAGGATGGAGATTCTGTTTCTCGAGATACATAGATTTGTGGGCAGAATTTAGCTCTACATTAGAAAAATCAATTTTTAGAACACCTGGCGTCTGAAAACACAATAGGAAAAAAGAGTCTTTGATCAGTTAATATTAAAGAGAACCATGTAAAGTAGAAAAACAGAAGCAACACTGAAAGCCAGCATGCATAAAATATTTTGATCAAGAAAACACTTTAATAGAATTATTTTTATTAGGAAATTATATGTATTTAACAGGACAGTTTATCTGCTTTGGTTCCTCATGAAGAAGTTGTTTTATAAATATTGTCATATATAAACAACCTTAACATATATGTGGTACTCTTATTGCCTTGTTATGAATAAAAAAACTATGTTCTTGGCTACCATTACAGTGCTAACTCAACTTTTATTCCATAAATGTACTTTTCACCAGTCACATGTTTTGGACTTCATCTGTCAATAACAAGGATAAGGTGCATGGATGTTGCATTAAGAGCTCTGACTTTACTGCTTTGGTACATACATAATACCATTTATGAGCTATGTAACTATTTGTTACTCTTAACCATTTGTGCTTCATTTATAGGAGATAGTGCTTAATGTATATATCATATTTTAGGATTACAGGTGTCAATGCCATCACCTTAAAATACAATGAAACCTTCTGACTAGAAAAGATTCCTCTAGGATTCTCCCTGATTGAAACAATAACAATAACAACAAAAGGTCATATAGAGCTTACTATGTATCAGACTTTTTAAACATTTTATAAGCATTAATTCATTTAAAATCCATCTATGCAGATAGTTATTATTGTAATCCCCAGATGAATAAACTGAATTTTAGAGAATTTATGCAACTTGCCCAGAGTCACGCAGTGTCAAAGCTGGGATTCAAACTCAAGCTGTTCAGCTTCTGAATATACACATACATAAATATCACATTCTATTGACTCTCAAGTTTTAAGTGGAAAGTCTATTCTGGAGTGTGAAAGCTACTTTTCATTTTTATGGACCCTAGCCACATTCAAATAATGAAGAGAACAAGAATGGATTGCAAGTTTATAATAGATGGTTGTTATTTTATTGTCAGTGAACCAAATTCCAATTCAAACACTAGAAGCCACTGGCCTGTTTCTAATAAGAACAGAATACAAAATAAAGCATAAAGCACCAAAAACTCGTATAAAGCACTTCCTTAAAATCAGCATCTAAAGGAATATAGCCTCTGTATTAACAAGAGACAATAAAAAAGTAAAATATATACCCAGATCGTCCTGGCATACCATTTTAGAACCTGATAAAATGTATCTGGTGACACGTGATCTTTGGGATATTGAAAAACAATTATTACCTTACCGGTTAGCAGGCAAGAAAAATGGAAGTTCTGTTCCATGGCACACAAAAGAGATCAGGGTTTTCATTAGAATATTATAAATTGAATTAAAAGGTAATATACTTTTCTCTGCATTAGCATCCAAACACCTCCTTGAGGAAAATTATAAAGCTCTAGTTTATATAACTCATTGTTAGTACTGTTCACCCAAGCACACAGTAGGGCTCTACTCCTTAGTTTTGAAGCCAAGTGTCACGTGTTACACCTGGCACAAGCTTGAAACTTCCATGCTCTTGACCACATTTCCTTTCTCTCCTGTCCTGACCACAGAAGTATATACACATCAGAAGACCTTCTCTGTCATACTAGATACTCAATAAATACATGAGCCAGAACTGGGGCCAACCAGGACCTCATGAATGAGTAATGTGTGTTTGCTGAGTTCATCCTCTGGGACTTGGAGGTTTGTTGATTGTGATGCCACTATATTCTATCCTAACAATTTAGACAAGTATACATTTATCTTCCCAAATTCAGACTGGCCACAAAGGGAAAAGTTCATGTTCTATTATTTTCTTTAACTGAACCAAAATTTTACTTGACATTTCCCTCTTGTCGAGCTAGCAGTAAATTTAATTTTATTATACATAAGAGTTCACTTCCCACATTCTAAACTTCATCAATAACCTGATATCAGTATAACATCAGGGAATCCATTTTGGTCTTTTTTTCCAATTGAATATTCCTGCGGAAGATGTTTGGGACATATATGATGTTCAAATACAGAATACAAAATATTCTAATACCATATTGGCATTTCAACAGACAATACTTAATTGCCTAAATGAATCCTGTTTGTGCCCAATAATTTTGTTCAAGGATGGCAAATCTACTTCTCCCTAGGAACAACATGTGGAGAGCTACTTCCTGGCAATCTTACCTACATTTTAGGTCTTATCACTTTGCCCTTTTAATGTTTTGCACAAGGAAGTATCCAAATGTTATGGGGACTAGAACTTGTGCAGTGTGGGAACATTTAATGGAGAAAAGAAAATAGAGACATGTAAATTATGTATCTACATCTGGGTGGTGGTTGCTATGATAGTTGTATTAGTAATAATTCACTTAGGATTTGTGTATTTTATTATGTGAATATTAGAGGCAATAAAAAGTTTAGGGATAAAAAGATGATTTTTAAATTAGGCTCATGATTTATAAGATGCTCCTGCACCTGAGGGCCTCACAGGGTAAGTCTCATGGGCTTGTAGGTGAAGCAGTGCCTCTGACTTTGAAACCCTCTCCTGACCTCTCTGGCCCTTCCAGTCTGGGTAGATGCTCTCTCTCTAATCCCAGGATTATCCTTTTCCAGGATCAGAGAAATTCAATAACAAAAGTCAGAAAGAGGCCTGTCTTTAATTTCCCTGGAGGCAGGGGAGTATGTGGTCTACGTACTGGGAATGCAGGGAGGGTGATTATGCCTAGAACTGTCAGAATTAATGTCCCAATAAATCATCCTGCCACATTTAAATGTAAAGAGAACACCACATACACCACACAGGATCACCTTGCTGATTTTGCTCAGTGCTTACTTAAAATATCACATGCAGTTTTTCTTCAAATGAAAAATTATTCAGCCTTTAAAAAGAAGGCTTTTTTTTCCCCTCCATCTGTAACAATGTGGAGGAACCTGGAGGACATTAGGCTGAACGTAGTAAGCCAGACACAGAAAGAAGAATACAACATGATCTCACTTACACGTGGAATTGAAAAAGTTGAAGTATCAAGCAGAAAGGTAGTTGCTGGGGGCTGTGGAGGCAGGTGGAGAGATGTTGGTCAAAGGGTACAAAGATCAGGAAGACAGAATGGATAATTTCTGGAGATCTAGTACACACTGTAATGACTATAGTTAAAAATCGTGTATTATATACTTAAAATTTACTTAGTAGATCTTAGATGTTCTTATCACACACATGGATGGAAACACACACACACAATAACTATCCAAGTCAATAGGTATGTTAATTGGCTTGATTGTGGTAACCATTTCACAATGTATTCATATAGCAAGACATCACATTGTACATCATAAGTAAATACAGTCATGTGTCAGTTATACCACAGTAAAGCTGATAAAAAATGAATAAACACATAAAAATAATTAAAGACTGAAAGAATCTTATCTAGCATACCTGTCAGCACTGGAAAACCTGGAAATAACTATAGGAGAAATTGTGGAAAGACAGGTTCACTTAATATGCATTCCTAGTGATTACAGGTAATGAAATAATAATCCACAGAGGAGGCCTATTGAAGTTGTGTTCTATCTTTATTCAATAATATAATAAACACAACTTACACTAACATAATTAGAAGTTAAAGATCCACAAAAGAGTAAAATAGTTGTCCTGTTAACTAGGTAATGATAATCTTTGAGGGTCTGCAACAATTACAAATCCTCTATTGCTTGATTTTGAAATGTCTATAAACAAGGAAACCTGTTCTTGTGCTTCATTTCTTTTTTCTGGAATCAAATTATGAATTACATTTTTATGTAAAATGTCCTAGATGGGAATGAAAAAACAACCTTTGCAAATCTCCCCTTTTATATACTCAACAGAAGTTTAATAATTGCTTTTTTTTTGAGATGACTGTGCAGTGATAATTAGTGGTCACAGTGACTGTGCCATTCATGTTCATTCTTTTACTTAGAGTTTTGTTTGTTTATTTAAAATGCCTTGGCAAACCTTCCTGCCTTAATTCTGTACTTTGTTACTGAATGCAATTTTATTCCAAATGTCACCACATACTTTCTACATTACATTAAATAGCATTACGTTTGTGATACACTTTTACATGTGATTGGTTCCAGTATACTCTTAATAAAAATGTCTGCATAAACTGTAGATCTTTCCACGTGAACATGTTTCGCAAGTACAAATAATTGACCTAGCTCAAAAATGTTTTAAGAAATAAATTTATTGCAAAAGACTAAAATTTAAAGAAATTGCCTAAATGTGGACTAATTATTCGTAGAAAACCACTTCAAAGATGTTGCTTTTCTAAATTGCTCTGAATGCCACTAAAATACCTGGACCTACACAGTAATTTTTCAAATATGATTTGTATGACTACTAGTTTAAGGTGTGTAAATTCACAACAACATTATATCAGTCTAAAATGTTGTTATTTAAGAAGTAGGACATTAACATCTCAAATGAAATAATTAGAATCACACTTTTTAGAAGCTTTGTGAAAACACATGTATAGGGATATGTTTGTGGTGATCAGGGCTCATGCAGAAAGCATTGCTTCAGTTTCAAGTACCATGTTGTTTGTGAAAGTGAAAGTTGCTTTCCTGTTGCTGTAAGTGCTTAGATCTCTTTCTTTTTCCATAGCAAATGAGCAAAAGAACACTAAACAAAAATACCTGATTAGCTTACATAACTTTACTAGGGGAGTTCAAAGCTCTTTGTAAACATTTTGCTGCCTTACTAGCAATTAAACTACTTCCTGAGCCTATTGCTCACTTAGAAGAGTTAATTAAGTCTATCAATACACTGGGGTATCATTAGGGCACCATTTTTATAATGCACAGGAACATAATTTCAGAAGGTGTATAAAGCCAACTATGAAAGTAAACACAGACCCACGGACTCAGAACATAATGGAAACTTGTTGTGATCAAATATTTCAATGTAAGTAAATCAGAATAAAAAAGATTTTCAGTCTACTAATAATGCTATCATATATATCATCTCACTAAATAATATTCATTGAGAAGTCATTAAAAATTCAGCAAGATGCAAAAGTTTTAAAGTTGTCCCTATGGCTACATGGGATTTGCTCCTTCACAGACATACTTTCTTTTAACTAAAATATTAATATGTAGAAGTGGTCATGTAGGTAATTAAGAAAATATAACTAGAGAAAAAATATAAAAATTAAGTAGATATTAAAAATTTAATGAAAAATAACACTAAATTTTGATTATTTAAGTAGAAAAGCAATTTTAAAAATAAAACAACTTATTATTTAAAATAAACCCAAATTATTTTAAGGTTAGTTTCATTATAAAATGATTATAGCATACTGTTAAAAACCGTATGCAAGGAAACATATTAATAGTGTTTGTGTGATGTTTAAAATGAAAAGGCAGCTGTATTGAGAGTAAAAGTATGTAATGAACCAATTCTTCTTTCCTGATCAGTTTCTCAACTTGGCATAAGCATTTCATGATATCATTCCAGCTATTTTATCTATTAACTCAATATGCACTTAAGCATGTTAAATAAGATTACATATGTTAGAGACACAATAAGTTCAGATAATATATGATATTTTGACACTAGCACATTTTTACTTAGTAAAATATCTCAGATATTTTGCCAAATAATTTATAATATTTTATCTTATTCTTTATAAATGCTTTCCAATGACTCTTCCTATGAATGTATGGATTGTTTATGTAAACAATCTCTTAGTAATGAAGATCTAGGTAATTTTTTTCTGTTCAACTAACAATGCTGGAATATTTACTCATTATATAGACATAATCATAAAAATTTCTAGAAATAGAATTGACATACTGAATAGCTTCAACAGTTTGAATGTTGATCATTATTGTTTAATTAACATTAAACATTAAATGATAGTTCTTATTTTCTCAATCTTCTTTATACTGAGTATGATCAATTTGCATGGGCTCTGTAAATTTGATAGCAAACTAAAAATATTTTGTTATTTTATACATTTATTTTTTTCTAATATATATATCTGGTTCTTTTCAGTTATACGTGAGAGTAAAATCCACTGTGATGTAATTATAAAAGAATGGAATATACCTTGTTCTAATTCAGTCCCTGATACCTCTCCTTACCCTTCCCTCCCCTCACCCCTGCTCCACTTCCTCTATTGATCTTTATGCCCTTTATCCATAGCTATTTTTTAAATTGATGTCATGTGGATGTACACAATGGTGAGATTCACTGTGGTGTGTTAATATATGAACATAGGAAAATTATGTCAGATTCATTCTACTGTTTTTCCTTTTCCCATCTCTCCCTTCCCTTCATTCCCCTTTGTCTAATCTGTCAAACTTCTATTTTTTTTTAAATCACCCTCCACTTATTGATGGTTAATCTCCACATATCACAGAAAACATTCTACCATTGTTTTTTGGAGATTAGTTTATTTCACTTAGCATGATAGTCTCCAGATCTATCCATTTACTTACAAAAGTCAGTCATTCTTCTTTTAAAAAAAAAAAATATTATTTATTTTTTAGTTGTAGGTGGACAGAATATCTTTATTTTATTTTTATGTGGTGCTGAGGATCGAACCCAGTGCCTCACGTGTGCTAGGTGAGCATGCTACCACTGCGCCACAATCCCAGCCCGACAGTCATTCTTCTTTATGGTTGAGTAAGACTCCAGTGTGTATATATACCACATTTTCATTATCCATTCATCTGTTGAAGGGCACCTAGGTTGGCTCCATTGTTTAGCTAATTGCAATTGGCATGTTTTTACAATTCATCCTCAGAGATAGATCAAAAGTTAATGTATAATCATAAAAAGTTATCCCATCATTTAAGCCTTGAGTCTGCTGGGTCATTCTAATCTTCAGGTTACTGATAAACTTCTAAGGAGCAAATTTTAAAACACTTTCTCAGTAACTATCCTTTCTTAAATACTTCAAAGTCCTGACCAGCCTCAATATTTCAACTTAGGTTTAGAAATGGCAGCTTGATGGGGTGGAAAGTTATTTGTAGGCAGAAAACCCCTTGGTCTACATCTGGGCTATTCTTAACTGAGTGACTGTAGGTGCTACCCCACCTCTATCAGCTTATTGTGTCCTCAATTGTCAAATGTAGGCACTAACACTACCTTGCAGGGTTGTATGAGGCAACTGCACATGAGCTAAGTGCTTAATAAATGTTACTTTTATTGTTTCCAGTAAATCACAGGCTAATGCATGGTGCCTTTATTTAACATGGTCCAAATTGATTAATGTTACTCTTCATATACCAAAGACTAGAGATACTTGTGTCAATCATTTCTATTTTTCCTTTCTTTTCCTTCTTAAATCTTACATCAACTCTTTATGAAGATCATGACTGCCTGGTTATTATTCACAATTTTCCTATCTATCACTCAAATTGAACCAACAATTTTTTAGAGATAAATTCAACAATAGAAGGTGTCTTAAACTTCTTGACACCAAGCTTCAAAAGTTGAAAAAAGAGATTTTGTAAACTGTAAAACTTTTAGCAGAAAAAGTAATGGTATTGTTTTTATGCAATACAATTTTATTATATTTGGTGATCTAAATCATTATACTTAATGACATCTTTTTGTGATATATAATCACTTAAAGGTCCTCAGGATTGTATATGGTTAAAGATATAAATATGGACACTAGCCAACAAAGATACTGGTTCAATTCTAATTTTAAAGTTGATACTCTTCTCAGAGCTTGGGAGATTTATTATCTTTTCTCATTAAGTGAGCAGGGTTTAAAAGTAAATAAAGATAAATTCATATGTGTATGTCCTTATTATTTTATACCAGATGACTCTCTAAATATCACTGTTATTATTCCATTTCTCAACTCCTGTATGTTATTTCCTGCTTCTCTGCCTATCATATCTAAATGTAGGAGCCCATATAACCTGGCTAGACTCCAACAATCTAATCTTATGATTAGACAATACTTAATCCCCTGACAATATTTCTCCTTTTTTTATCCTGTTTTCTTCAATCCCCAATTGATAAACTATGAAATCTATCATGCAACTAGGACATTTCTGAGACGGAAAGAGGAAGCTACTGAAATTATAACAGGACAATAGTCATAGCCCGGTTTATTTCAGCAAATTGAATGTATGATAATGCTAGCTGTTCATGCTTTCCCTGTGTCTTACGGTTTCCTCCCTCTTGTACCCACATACATTACATGTGTCTTCTGACATCTGGCTCAAGGGCAATCTGTAAACATCTTTGGTCATGGAACCCACCTGATGTATCTTTTCCTGACTCATTTTAGCATCTTTGTTTCAAGCATATTCTTGTCACTTCCTGTTCCAGATTGTGGCCTCCTTTGTGGAAGCTGGTGGAGCTAATTCGTTTTATAGTCTTCTGGAAACTTATGCAATGTAGGGAAAATAAAGGATACTTAGTGAATACTTGTAGAATTCGTTGGGTAAGTTTTTCCCCTTCTAAGTCCCTATTGTTATCCTGGAAGGGAACACATTAATTGTAACTCATAATTATTTAAGCAGGAATAATTTGGCTGATTAAGTTTCTAAGAATTTTAATAATTTGGCCATTCTTAAGTTTCTTTAAACAAGTAGCAAATAGAGCTCATAATAAATACATTGTAATCAATTTAAAGTGAGGGTCAGAATATAGAGTTTTGTCTAGAATGACTGAGCCTGTGTGAAGAACTTCAGCTGGTTCCAGGCAAGAAGTCTCACCTTCTGAATGAAGTTAACAGTGACACTTTTTACTCTCCCATAAATGGCACTGGGGTATATCTTGAATACATTTGTGTATATCCTAAACCAAAATTTCCATGTAAGTGATCTATCATTTGTATTGGGGGTTAAGGTTCAATGAAGATGCAGCTCAAACTCACAAGAAGTCTGAAGAATAGTAGCTGTCTGGAAATAGCTTCTAAAATTTGAAACCAAACTTTACCAGGCACTAACATACATCCCTGAAGGATGTATGTCCATTCTACACTGTTAACTGAATGCACAGAATCCGGATGTGGTGTTAAGCTTGGTACCACTGATAAAAATGGTATAACTGAGCTTCCTAGGCTCACATAAACACATTGCAGTCTTCCTCAACTTTATTCCCAGTTTATAGAAATGGACTTAACTTAAAATGTGGTACATTATCTCCTCCTACTTATTTTCTATGAGCAGTCTCTGAACTATTTCACTTCATTAAAGACAGGGAATGTAATGAAAGCATTCCATCAGCCATAATATTATTTGCCAGGTGTATCTGTGTAGAAAAACATTGCAATGCTCTGAGCAAACCATTTCACTAAAGATGCTAAAGACTAATCTTCCCATTTTAAAATACTTACCTGCAGCCTCTTGCCATTTATGATTTCTGACCTAAGATAAAGCTTTAGCTTGTCACATTTAGCTTACTTCATTCATTAACTATTCAAATTAATTGACAAAACCACAATATTGCATTTTTAAATGAGAAGTCAAAGGAAGATTTCTGCATTTATATATTTATTTATATTGTTCTCTTATAATTTAGAGAGAAAATTTTTAAAAATCCCCTCCAAAGATGATGCAGAACCTTAATAATCTCTAGCCCATAACAGTAATGTTTAAACAAAAATGATGTAGAATTAGTGCTGTTTTGCACCTGTATTTATATTTGAATTTTAATTGTACTGTGTGAACAGTGAGATCAAACCTTTTCATTTGTCAAGAAATGCCTGTCTTTCTTATATTAGTAGTAAGCAGCACTCTGGATACCGTGTTGAAGCATCCTGTTAGCACAAAGAATTGCAAGCCATCAACACACTGCTGCTCCTTATCTCCATAGTAAAGACCTGACATTTCAGGAGGGAAATGTTATCAGCATTTCTTTCCCATGACTATATTCAGCAAGCTGTGTAAACTACTTCTTTGACTAAAAGAAAACGTGCATGAAATACATGACATGGCGTTCTAATTTGAGGGCCATCAATTGTCAATATGGCTTATACCATGAATAATTCAGCTTTAAAAAGCTGTGTTATATCTGTTCAGCACTATACTTCAGTCAGCATGCAAAAGAAGTTACAAATACCACTCTCTGGTGTGACCTTGACAAAGTTGGAATTAATGGTACAAAGTAATTAAAGAATTCTTCCTTCAAAATGTGCCCTAGTGGATTCAGTTTCTTCCTCTTTTCTTTCTTCAAGTGATATGTACTCATTAAGTTTTTGAAAGGAAAAAGTAACATTGGTTATAGAAAATTTGGAAAATTAAATAACAAAAAGAATAAAAATATTTTTTTCCTATCTACTGCAAATTTGATTTTTTTTTCTGGATAAAATAATGTAAGAAGTAAAAATATATGCCTGGGAGTGTATGTGTGTATATGTATATGTAGAATTATACTTAGATTATACTTACTTGTGTGTGTATACACACACACAGCTACATGTGTTTGAGTCTTACATGTCTCTAGAAAACTTATGCTATATTGACTATACACTGTACTATATATGTACTCCTATTCTACATATTTTAATTTAGTCACATCTTACTAGATTATTTGGAGTTGGTCATCAGTATTTATTAAGTACCTATGAAGTGCAGAGCCTGAGTAGCATCAGCATGATAGTGGAATAAGCCGCAGGCCTTACTTTTTTAAACAAGACAGGCACCTATTCAACATCAATGTACACACCAATTTCCTTTGTGAAAAGTTCTGAAGTTAGTTAAGAGGCTGTTGCACCTGAGGAGAATTTGAAGGTAGCTGCATCAAAGTTGGTAGGAAAATGTGTGATCCCATTTATCATAACCCTAGCCCCAGCATATCACCATAATATGGGGAGGAAATTCTCATCTTCCAGTTTCTCCATGGATATAGAAAAAGAAAAGTTTGGGTTATTTTTATCTGCTTTTATTTCAGAGTGGTGATAGGATCTTGTATATTTTAGATGCCTGGGAACAACAATAACAAAAGAGTTGAGTGATACACCATTGCTCCAGAGGATCTACAGTATGTAAAAAAGGACAAACAGCTCAGTGGTCTCTCCTTTATTGGGTAAAAAGCAGTGGATTTTGTGCTCAATATTGCAGTCTTTCAGGGGACTACCCAAGTGATTGGTTTCTGTCTAGCCCAATTGATAGCACACAGCATGCTCTAGATGCATGGGACTGCTGAGGAAAAAAACAAGAGTTGGAAGGCTTCCTGCTACTTCACTGGATCTGTGATATGACACAGACATGACAAAGAGTGAGTGACTATAAACTCCTGAAGAAAAAAGATATCAGTCAGTCCTTCTATTGAGGAATTTACATGTATAATTCCAAAACAGGTATATTAACAGAAAACATTAAGAGACCTTTGGAATCTCCAGTCAGACTAAGTAATGAAGTACTTTCTCTGCACAAAACCAGTAAAATTAGAGGAGGGGGCTGTGTTCTCAAGTAGTGAATACCAACAAAGTTAAAATGCACATGAAGAAACAGGGGCAAAGGGCACAATCAAAGGAACAATAGATTCTTCAAAAATTGATTTTAGAGAAATGGAGGTATATGAATTATGAAAAAAGAATCCAAAATAACTATTAGTGAGTCCAAGAAATGATGCATGAACAGCAACAAAATAATTTCAAAAAAGAGTGAGAAAATATGAAAAGAACTAAAACACATCTTGAGAACTAAAGAAAGTAGTAAGTGAAAAATTCACTAAAGGAAAGAGATTTGACTAAGTACAAGAAAGCATTCCTGAGCACAAACACATGTTACTTAAACTTTTCCAAATTAACAAAAAAAAACCAAGGAATGGAAAGGAGTATGGAAAATCTAAGAAACTTATTAGACAACCATCACATGGACCAATATATGCCTTATGGACATTTCAGGGGAAGAGAAAGAAAAAAGTTAGAAATCTTATTTAAGGAAATAAGAACTGAAAACTCCCCAAATCTTGGGAAGCAAATGGTCATCATGATATAAGAAGGCAAACTGACACAAAAATAAGCCCAAAGATATTCTTACCAAGACACATCATAAGCAAATTACCAAAAATCAAAGACAATGAAAGATTTTGAAACCAATGAGAGAAAAATGACTCTTCATGTAGAAAGGAATTGTTATGAGACTATCAACGATTTCTTGGAAGAAACCTTGCAGGCCAAAAGGGAGTATGATGATATATTTAAAGAACTAAATAAAAAAATAGCCAACCAAAAATACAATGTCTGACAAAACCATCCTTCAAAAACGAATGAGAGATAAAGATTTTCCAAGTTAAACAAAATCTAAAGGAGCTGATCACCAGTAGACTAATCTCATAAGAAATTCTAAAGAGAGTACTTCAAGATGAAGTAAAAAGATGTTAAACAGAAAAACAAAAGCATGTGAAAGTATAAAATTCTCCTGTACAGGAAAATATATAGAAGAACACAGGACATTCTAATAATGTAATGGTGATGGGTAAATCCTTTTAGTCCCAATATGGACATGCTGTAGACTGAATATTTGTTTACCCATAATTCATATGATAAACCCTGATCCCAATGTAATAGTATTTGGAGGTGAACATTTGGAAAGAGAACTGGTATTGAGGAAAGAGCTCTCATAATTGGGATTAATACTTTTATAATAGAGACAACAGAGAGCAATTCTACCCCTTCCCTCATGTGAGCATACAACAAAAAGATGGCTTTCTATAAATCAGGAAGTGGGAAAACTGCAGACACCAGATATGCCCACACTTTGACGTTGGGTTTTCCAGAATCCAGAATTGTGAAAAATAAATATTGTGTTATTTACACACAACCAATATATAGTATTTTGTGGTAGCAGCCAAAATAAGACAGAAATTAGTTCTAAGAACTGAGGATGGTGCTGTAACAAATGCCTAAAATTATGGAAATGGCTTTGAAACTGTGTAATAGATAGTGATCAAGAGGGTTTTGACTTGCATGCTAGAAAAGCCTACACTGCTGTAATGGATCTTTAAAGGTTATTCTGATGAAAAAGAGTAGAGCCACAGAGCAAGTCCCAATTTTCTTAGAGAATACTTAAGTAATTATGGACTTCACAGTGATTGAAATATGGAGAATAAAGGCCATTGTGATGAGGTCTCAGAAATAAGGAATATGCCATTGGAAATCGGAGGGAAGGTGATCTTTCTTATATACTGACAAAGAAATTAGTTAAATTGTGTTCATGTTCTAGTGTTTTGTGGAAGGAAGAACTTGTGCATAATAAAATTGAATATTTAGCTGAAGCTATTTTTATGATAATTTTTAAAAATTTTATTATTATTATTATTATTATTATTTTTACAGGATAACATTTCCTTTCTCTGGTTATGATAAATTTTGAACGTGAAGAAGCTTGGCTCCTACTGACTACTTATGGCAAAATATGACAAGAGAAATTGCTTAAGGATAAAAGTGTTAAACACAAATGAGGCAAAACTTAAAAAGTTAGCCTATCCTTATTGCAAAACATGAAAACACTAAAGATATGGCCAAGTTATTATTATTTAATTTTATGGAAGAATAACCCTAAAGGTTACTAAGAAATCATCAGGGCTACTACTTTCATCACAGGCCAAGAGCACATGGACCCAGGGCCCTGGCTGCCTCCACATGGGTTTCAAAGGATGGGACTACCTGGAACCAGAGAGCCACAGCACTACGCTGAGAGAGTCATGAGCATGGGACCTCAGCCCAACAGATCAGCCAAGTCCCATCAGAAACACTGCAGAATTGGACCTACCAAGTTGTGGGAGTGGCATTACCTCGACTTTGGTCCTGGAAGGTAGATCATAATGCCAAAGAAAATTTTTCTTTTGTCTTGGGATTTAATTAAGCTTGCTCCATTGTTTTAGACTTGATTGATAACTGGTCCCTTTACTTTTTCTATTTTCCACTTTTGGAATGGATATATCTATCGTATATCTGTCTGTCCCATCACCATATTTTGAAAACAGAAATTGTTTTGCTTCACAGATTCACACTTGGGCGAAATTTTTACCTCAGGATAAATGGCACCTCTAATTTTACCCAAAAATAATTTATATATTTCAATGAGACTAGACTTTAGAATTTATTCTGGAATGGGTTAAGAGTTTTGGGGCTATTGAGACGGAACGAATGTGTTTTGCACACAAGAGGAGATAAATATTAAGGGAGGGGTGAGATGGAGCAGATCACAAGTATAAATCAAATGTTTCTGCCCTCAGAAATTCTTATGTTGAAATACATACCCCCTGCGTAAGGCTATTAGAGGTGAGACCTCCAGGAAATGATTATGTCATGAGGGCAGGGCTCTCATGAATAGAATTAGTGTTATTATAAAAGATACCTCAGAAAGTCTCTTGCCCTTTTCAGCCACTGGAAAACACAGCAAGAACACAGCTATCTATGATAGGAAGACCTTGTGACTCACCTTGGAATAACAGGAAATAAGACCTTGTGACTCACCTTGAACTTGTATTACTCAGCCTCCAAAACTGTCAGAAATTAATTTTTAAAAGATATCAAACTACAGCATTTTTGTTGTAGTTTGACTAGGACAAATGCAGAGATTGTGTTTTTCAGAAGAGTCACAATATTTGCTAGAAATACTATCATAATATGTGACATATTCTCTTTTATATCTTTATATACAAAATTATCATTTGAGAACCACTCTGGACTGAGAAACATCTACAAATTTTATGAAAGCATTAATTGGACTTTTATAATAATAGCATTTGTTTTTTGTTTTCCAGTTATACGATATATGTTCATTCTAGAAAATTGAAGGAAGAAATTTTATTCTTAGTGCTCAGGGAATATCAGCAAAAAATACCTTTATTTGGATAAATGTATTGGTTAATTTCCTTTCTCTGGAGACAGACAGAAACCCTATAATTATCAAAGTAAATTAAACCCTCCATATTTAACTGAAGGTTTGCCTGAAGGGGCTCTTGGGTCAGATGACTTCCCAATTCACATTGTCAACACTGAGAGTCAGACCCATTGAGTCTTTTTCAGATAAAAGTTGAGAATAAAGTTTAGTGCACTACATCACCATGAAATAATCAATTTTCTAACAACATTATTTCCTTTGGTCCTTTTTAAGAAAAGGAAAACATTGCCAAAAATAAAATGATCCATTTTAATAGAATGCTGTATAATGGCCTAATTAACTCAAGTTCTAAAATAATGTAAAAATCATATATCTCATGAAGAAAAATATGATTACAAAGCAAAAAAAATACAGCCATTCGTTAAATGTCAGGCAAGTGGGAGTGTGACTAGCCAGAGTCCAACTATAATCTGCCCCATGACCATTTTCCTTTATAAAGGGCTCAGATGGCGTAAAATAACTTCTTAATAGATTCTCTGTCATTATCAAATAGAATAAAAAATAATCTTTGCCTACCAGTACTGAATAAGCAAATAAAGTAACAATAATAAATAGAAAAATGAATTTTCCAGCTTTTCCCCTCTTGCTTATATCGATCAGAAGTGAAATTAGCAGCCTGTCCCATCTGTCAGCTCCTTCCCAGATGAAGTTTGCATGTAGTACTAAGATATTTCAGAAACTTACAAATATCCAGAAGCAGATTTACTCTTACCCTTTTCCCTTAGGCTAATATTTGTTTGCATTCTTAGAATCTAGGAGTATGGTCCATTTAACCATACATAATTTTAAATAGTGGATTGACTTATGCTTTTGAAATTTCTAGCATTCATTATGATATCTAAGTACATGTTTCTGAAAACTTTAATTAATTTTAAAGAATTTTTGAAAGGTATTGCTAATACCAATGGTCAGTTTATTCAAGACACCAATACTTATACCTGAAAAAATAATAGAATATTTTTGTACCATACTACACTTGCTACAGTTTAGATATTGAGTGTCCCCCAAAAGCTCATGTATGAGACAACATAAGGAAATTTGGAGGTGAAATGATTGGGTTATGAGACCCTAAACCTAATCAGTGCATTAATCCCCTGATAGGGATTAACTAGGTGGTTACTGTGATAGGGGACAGACAAGTACAAATGGTGGGAACATGAGGTTAAGGGAATAATTCTACAGAATAGGCCCATGTGTTGACCCCTACATGCTTTCTTTTCCAGGAAGCAATTCACCTGTAGCCCTGCCAAGCCTAAGTGGACAAGGTATGTAACATTCCTCACCAAACTACCCGTTATCTGCAGGAGGAATGTAGGCCCAAAATAATGACAAGAGGAACCCAAGTTACCCTGAAAGGGGAGAATTTTGTGAAATTTTTCATAGACCAGATCCTGAAACTCAGGGAGATAAGGATATTCCTTCTTACCATAAAACCTGTAAGAAGGTATGGTTAAGAATCCAATTAGAACAGATCTGCATGGCCCAAGGTGACCTATAGTTGTTATGGCAATGGGGACTTGAAAGTCTGATATCATCTTGCTGTCAGTCAGAAGTTAAGAGGTGGACCTAGGCAGAACTCTCTGGAAACTTCTCTGGGATCCCCAATAAAACTGGTGTGCAAGAGAGATACGCTGTCCCTCTCCTCTCTGAAAGAAGCCACTCTCCCTTCAGAGTGGCAATGTTTTCCTTTTCTTATCTCTTCAATAAACTCATTCCTGTTACTCTGAGCAACATGTCAGAAATATTTCTGATTTGATCACAAGAATAGGAGTTTGAAGAGGGTTCTTTGCATTGCTTCAGTTTCCCAGAATAATTATTGTAGGCAGAGTGTGGCTGGAGGAGGTGGGCCATTGGAAGTGTGCCTTTGGGGTTTATATTTTTTCCCTGGAGAGAAGAGTGTGCTGTCCTCGACCTCCTGGTGTCCATTCCTTAGCCATTTTCCTTTACTACACTCTTTTTTCATGATGTTCTGCCTCATCTTAGGCACAGAGCAATGGAGTCTGTCATCTATGGATTGAGATCTTTGAAGCCATGTGCTCCAAATAAACATTTCTTCTTCTACAATTGTTCTTGTCAGGCCTTTTTGTCACAGCAGCGAAAAAGCTGACTAAAACAACACCTTTAAGGTTAAAGTCTAATTTTGCCACATATATTAATGATAAATATGTGATTATTAATATAATAATAATATGCCACAGGGTCAATGTATTAAGAATGTCTTAATTTAAAGAAATTCAATGATAAATCTTTCATTAACTTACACTCCTTTGATACAAGAAAAGAATGCCTCTGATTTCTCTGTAATTTTTATGAGAATCATTTTTTACATCTTGAATTTTGATATATTGAATCTGCTAAAACTTCTAATAAAACTTAGTATGGAAGAAATGCCAGTTTGAAGCCTGCTTGGTCTATGTCTCTGGACATTCCTTGTTAATCTTATTTAGGGTGTCCTTCTGCAATTGTCACTGCCACTTAATGTCAGTCACAGCCAACCAATGTTGGCTACTCAGACCTCCTTTAGTTTCTCTCGTCTCACTCTCCCTCGGGTGATATTTCTGTTTCAAATATAATTGATTCATCTGCAAGTTTGTATGTTTTCATTTTTAATAAAGTCTGCATTTATTAATTGGATCTTGGGAGTTATTGACTGGTCCCTGAACATTATTTGACTTTTCAGGCATCTCCTGGGAGATGAGGGGTGGATAGTTAAGTATATAGATCTGACACGTAGTATCATTAACTATCATCTAATATCATTGTTTGCCATACCTCAATCACCACTTGGGACTACTTTCCTAAATGTCAGATCTGTGTGGACAAGCACTAGAAATGAACAAACTTTACTGAAATAGAGCAGATTCCACAAAGAAAACTGCTCACCTCATGCTTAAACCTGAGATATCTGTGCCATCCACTGGCCTTTCAGCTCTGTGAATCCCACCTCATTATTTCCCTCATCTTCAGAGTTTTTCAGAAAACACATCCATGAGATGCATTTCCCAGGCTCCCTTTTCCTCTGCTTTTCCAGCTGGTTTCTATCAATGGGGGATACCTACAGGAAACTGACAAATGAAGAAAAGGAAAAGCTGGACAAGGACCCTGATGGCATGGCCTTTTCTCTGTAGTTCTGGATGTTGCCACAGAGGTCCACATAATTTTCTTATGATGGCACATCTTGGTTCTTGTCTTTGTCCCTCCAGACTTTTGAAGGCAAGGTGCTAATTTGTATATTGACTCAAAGGGTGCTGATTTACCACTTCTGAGGTCCCCTGACTAATTAATTCCCTGTATAAAATGTTCTTTATTTTTAATTGTATGTGTATCATCCTTGATCTAATTAGGAACAGAAACTACATGGTAAATTGAACAGGAGATGTTTAATATTAAAGAATTATTTTTATGGTAGAAGAATAAAGATGTAGAAGAAACTAAAGGGACAGAAGGACTCAGGGAGAGCAGGGATGGAAGGACAAACTTAGAAAGGAGAATGGTCCCCTAAAGCAGGTTCATGTCTTGTTAGGGAGGTTGTGAACGCAGCTCATATGGTGACAGAGAACTCTGTAAAGTAATCTGGGCCAGGGCTGGTCTCACTCGGCATACCAAAAAGAAGTGAACTAATCTCCAGGGTGAAGTTGAGCCAGACAGGTAGATGGATTAGGAAACAGAGCAAATCTGAGTACTGCCTGCATGTAGGAACACATAGGGTCAGTGTGTTTGGAGTGGGAACAGAAGGCCTGGGGAAGGTGGTCATAGGGCTCGGCTGGGGCAGTGTGGTCACTGTGCCCGCTGAATACGTGGCCTGACAGAACACCACCACCCAATCTCACCACACACCCACACCATGGACTCACTGCAGCAGAAGCCAAAGAGGGCAGGGAATCCAAAGCCAAGCAGTCCAAACCAGGAAGAGAAGCTCCTGCCTTCTGCAATGTGACTCCAGTGCCCTCTATTGACAAATCTTGGCAACAGGTTGTGTTCTAAGAGGCTAAAAGCAACCAGTCTATTGTGAGAAGCCAGGAAAGGAAGGAGTGAATTTGGAATGAAGAGACAATAAATTGAAATTGGCACAATGTATTTTTCATACTTTTGACTAGAGCTTGATTGACACCAATTTCAAAGATAGTGCCTTTGTTTTATAATATAATCTATTCCTATAGTCTTTTTAATCCATTTTTAAAAATCAGAATTTTAGCATCCCCATGATGACTCCTTTTCTTTCATTTCTTTCTCTTGATTCAACATCTTAGATGTGTCATCTCCTTTTGATCTCAACACCAAGCTAATTCAGACCCTCGTCATCTATCATATGAGTAATGTATTCATTCTTTTTAAAAATATTTTATTAGTTGTTGATGGATCTTTCTCTTTCTATGTGGTGCTGAGAATCAAACCCAGTGCCTCACATGTGCTAGGCAAGCACTCTACCTCTGAGCCACAACCCCAGCGCATATTCATTCTTTAAACAAGAAAAAAATAACTGTCTGTAATTTACCAGGCACTGTGATTGGCACTTGAGATAGGCAGACCCTATACTTTCATATCACAAAACTTAAACTGCAGTTTTGAGTTCAAATAAATACATTGTTATATGTGTGATTACAAAGAAACAACACTGAAATAAAAATAATTATAATAATGATAAAAATAACAATGTGATAGAGAGATTCTTAGACCAGAAAATAACTGAACAATTCAACTAAAACTAAGAGATTATGGCCTGATGAACTGATATTGAGCTTGATTCATGGCTGTATAGAGATTAATTAGGTAAAAGGCTGTGGAAGAGCATTCCAAATAGATGGTACCTAAGGTGAAAATGCAGAAACATGTCATATTTAAGAATTTTCAAAGCTAAGCACTGTGTCTGGAATAGAGAGACAGAGAGTAATAGAGGACACCCTAAGAGATGAGGCTTAAGAAAGAACCAATTCTTCAACCATGTAGAGATTTGAAAGCAATACAAAGATTGAGATGTTTTCCCCAAGATCAAAGCATTTCCAGTAAACTCTTCATTTGTTCTTGGTTCTCTTTTGCCAAGTCTACAATCTAAATTACATTACTCAGTTTTTCTTGTCTGCCATAAAAATCCAAGTAACCACCAAACTTCTATATGATCTTCACATGAACCTTTCCTCCCTGCATTTTTCCAACTCCAACCCCATCAGCCTGCAAGATGGCTCTCAAAGATTCCCTACTCCAGGCCATTGTGTGATTGAATAGGGCTGTCTGTGTTATTAAGAGTAGATTGTAGAAGTGACAGTGCTTTGAGGCAACATCTTTTCCTTGCTCTCTTTCTCTCAGGTCACTTGCTTTGCCTGGTGGAAACTAGTTGCTAAATTATGATGATAGTCCATCAGCTTTCCATTACTACAATGAAATACCTGAGGCAGTTTATTTATGAAATAAAGAGGTTTATTTGGGCTCATGGTTCTGGATGTTCAAGTCTAAGAGTGACCCTATTGTATGAGCCTCTCGTGAGGGCTGTGCATTATGATAGGAGCACATGTGGAAGTGAATGCTCATAGTTCAAACTGGGCAGCAAGGAGAAAGTGATAGGAAGAGACTGAGATTCCACTATCCCCTTCAAGGACATAACTCTAATGACTTAAAGACCTGTCAGTTGATGCCACTGCCTAAAATTTCCATCATCTCCCAGTCATGCCACGCTGTAGACAAAGTCCTCAACTATGGACATTTGAGAGACATCCAACACCCGAACCATAGCTTTCAACAAGCCACTGAGGCAGGAAACTGAGACATTCTGCCAACAGATAATAAGGAATGGAAGTCTCTGCCAACAGCCAACAGAATGGGGGTGCTTGCCAATATATATGTGAATTGATCATTTTAGAAATGGATGCTCCCTTTCCAATGGACTCCTAAGATGATTAGAATGCAAACCAACATCTTAACTGCAACCTCATGAGAGGCTGAACCAGAAACAAACACACAACTAAGCCATTCCCAAATCCTAAGTAACCAATATACCCATAGATATCTATCTAAGACTCTCAAGTTGTGAGTAAATCTGAACTTTTCTAACAGTTAAAATTTCAAAGAGATGAATTCTAAGAAACTATCTACAGGTTGAGTTTATTTTGTCCTAATATTCTCTATTATTGGTATCTGGGAGGAGATTCTGTATGTATTTTGGTACTTAAGGGATGTCACAGGTTTTGATATTTGTAGAGTCCCACCTAACACTGTAATTGAGATGTGTAAGTTGACTATTAAATCATTTTACACATAACTAAAATCTCAGATCAAACATCATCTCTTTGGAGATGTTTTCCCTGACTACTCAGGATAAGAAATATCCTCCTCCATTATATTTTCATAGCACTTTCTGGAAACTTCTATCATACATTTATTAAATATGTTTTGATTATTGTTTTCATCTCCAAGCTATTACTACTTCCTAAAACTATTGGAAATCATAATGAATACAAATAATCATGGGGTGTGGGTTATAGCATACTTTTAATATCATATTGGATGATTACAGGGTTCCAACACTTGTGAATGTGTGTATATGAATGTGAAATATGCATAAGATCAGGATGTTGCTAGAAATCAGGTATCCAAGACCTTGGCAGCAGAATAAATACTGAAGCTCTAGTTATGGGACAAATGGAAGTGTCAGAGAGAATAAGTAGAAAAAGAAAATTAAAAACCATAAAGTAAGTTCCAGAGATGTTTGAAATGCTTATTTTTGTCTGCTATTTGAAGCTAACATTTAAAACTCCTCAACCTTTTGATTGTTGTAAAAGTGATGCCCCCCACCCCAAGTTTTTGTAGCAATGTATTTTACTTTTGAAAGAAAAGAAATTTGGTAATTAAGTGGGTTTTGTTTCAAGGAACACTGATATCAGTTTAGACAAAAAAACAGGTATAGTATAATTCCTCTGTTTGGGGATTCCAAAGGTAGAAATTTTGTAAATTCATCTAATGCAATAATAATATTCAGTCATTGTATTTCTTATCCATGATAATTTTATTGGTGATAAATCATGAGGCTTTTCTCTGCACTGAGAGAAAAAAAAATGGTTCTGCATCATAATCTCCAGGCCGGGTCAGTGTGCCTCTTACCTATTTCTCTACAAAAACCTCAAAGAAAATGGAGCATCCTAAACTATACCATACCACTTACATCTGCTAAATTAAAAGCACAAGGGCAGATTTGCATAGCTGGGAGAGGCCACATTGCCTATGAATCTGATTCTTTACAGAAAACATTTGCTGATTGCTGACATGAGTAACGAAAAGATTCCTCAAACTACAGCTTTAGTATTAATGTTAATTAATATTAAAATGCACCATTAGAGTTAAAGCCAATAACATGAATTTATAATAATGTGGTTATTGATTGACTCTCTCTTTTATCCTGACTGAGTCTCCTACATGGACAGTCCGAAGTTCCTCTTTGTTTACTTGTTTATTCTGTAGGAGGGAGGGAATGTTGGTAATCATTTGGAACTTTCTTAGTGCATGTAAAGAATTCAGATTTGGAATAATCAGTTCATTACCTACCTATTAAAAACATGACTTTTACTTTTACAGAAACTAATGGAAGTTTGAGTAAAAATGTTGCTTTTCGTTAATCTAGTTTCAATGTGTCATCCCATGGTTTCTATGAGTGGACTCCATTTACATTTTGTAACAGGATTATACAATACTTTATCATTTTATTTTATATGGAATATTCAAGATATAAACCTTCTGAAAACATTATATTTTTAATAATAAAGATGAATTTTCCAAGGCAATACAGAACTCTTGTTCAGAGATGATAGTGAAGTGGAAGATTTATTTGTTAATCACAAGAACATGTGTGCAGAAGTACGTACAGGCAGATATTCATTTATCATATCAGCAAAGATACTAATTTCCCAGGTTGCATAAAAATCCTCAGAAGCAAGGAAGACAGAGAGCAGTTTTTGATGAAAAAAGTGGCTGAGGGTCCCTCCAGTTCTTGTCATGGAGTCATTAGTTAAGAATAGCAGTGTGATGCAGCAGTGTCAGATCTGAGACAAACTTGTTGAGAAATGATCACCTTCCTTTGTGGGAAAAATACCAGGACCTTTAAAACCATGGAAGTTGAGACTGATAGATTGCTATGTTTAAGGAATATAAATTTTCTGTCTCCACTTTTTTGTCTCTAAAAATGTGTGGTAATTATGAGACTGTGTTTCCTACTCTAAGCTCCAGACTCCTGAATCCAACTGCTTTCCTAAAACATTTCAGTTTTACAGTGTTGTAAAACTGAAATCAATAAAATAATAGTAACAGCATTACAGCTCAAGCTGGTCTTTCAACAAAATGAGAATTATCAAGTAATAAAGAATCCTAGCTTGTTAACAGACTAAGGAACTACTGAGATTCTTAAAGATACACAAAAAGAAAAACAAAACAGTATACTTGCATATTTCCCTAGATGAAAAATGGGCATCCAAATAGTTATATTTAGTCAATCTGAGTTGTCAGTAGCTATTCCAACTGGGAAGCACTTTCAAAAACATTTCAGTGGCTATTTGCTAAGACCTTTTGCACAAATGTTCACAAACATAAGTTTGCAACGAAAAAAATAAAAATTAAAAAAAGTGAACCTAGAAAGAAAATAAGATGAATTTTCAACTTGATCATGTAGAGATAAAAGCACGTCCTTTATTTCCTATAACCAACTGTATCTACATTTGTAATGCTGTGGTCAAATGTGAAATGTATGTGTCCTTGTCTCTGTGTCTGTCTCTTGTATCAGTTGGTGGGTGCAGGCACTAATATGGGATACCAAACACTATAGAAATTTCCAGAGAAAGATTTTTATTGAAAATTTATTTTCTATAAAAAGAAATACTTAGTTATAGCTCTTTTGGAGATACCTTTTACCAAGTTGTGAAAGATTTCTTCTAGAATTAAATTACCTAGAATTTTTTAGGAGTGGATATTTGATGATATGAATTAGTTTTCTCTCGCTACTGAGCTGACCTTACGATTTTGTTTACTCTGCCTTGCAATGCAAAGGATTAAACTGATTAATATTCAGAGATTAAACTTATCTGGACTTTATAGATAACTTGATTATGGTATATTTTCTTTCTTACATACTTTTGGATCTAATTTTCTAAAATTTTTATTAAAAATTCCTTCTCTTCAGGAGGAATATTGGTCTGTGGTTTTGTTTTTGTAAAATTTCTTTTGCCTCAGAGTAATAACAACTTCATAAAAGATGTTGCAGAATATTATTTCTTATTCAATTCTCTAAGAGAATTTGTACAGAATTGATACTATATTTTTCCTTCAATGGTTGCTAGAATTCACAAAGGAAATTCACTGGTAAAGGAAATTTCTGCATGTAACATTTGTTTAAACTGTGAATTCAATATTACCAATAAACCTAAACTGTTGAAGTGGTCTACTTTTTATTAGTAAGTTTGATAGTTTGTGCTTTTAAATAAATATGTCCATTTCAACTAAGCTTTCAATTTTATTAGCACATATTTTCTTAAATTTTTGCTTACTATACTTTTGATATCTGTATAATGTAATTACCCTTTTATTCTTTATAATGATAGATATATTCCTCTGTCCTTCTTTGACAACATGGCATGAGATTTATTGATATTATACATCTTCCTAAAGAATTATCTTTGGGTTAATTGTTTTCTTCTATTTTTCTCTGTCTTCTATTTTATTGATTTCTGCTCTAATTTTTATTGTTCCTTTCAGTCTCCTTACTTTAGACTCAGTATTATGTTTCTAATTTCATAAGGTAGTAGCTCTGGTCATTAGTTTGAAACTGTCTTTTCAAATATAGTCATTTAATACTATAAATTGTCCTCTGTTGCTTTAGTGATGATATGTTGATCATCAACAAGTGATGATATGTTGTATCTTCATTTTTATTTTCATACAATTCAAAATATGTTCTCATTATGCTTTTTATTTATTCCTTAACCCATGGATTATATAAATACCCCTTGTGCTCATTTGTGTTCCTATGTGTTCATTTATTTTGGGCATATACCCAGGAGTGGAATTGCTAAGTCATATGGTAGCTCGGTGTTTAAGCATTTGAAGGAATGCAGGCGTGTTTTCCAAGGAGCTGCATTTTTCATTCCCACTAACATCCTATAAATGTTCCAATCCTCCACATTCTAGCTATCCCTGCTTATCTAACTCTATTTTATTTTGTGTAAAATAGTATTATATTGTGATTTTCATTTGCATTTCCCTGATAATTAATGACATCAAACATCTTTTGTGTTTTTACTGACCATTAGTAAACCTTTCTTAAACATGTATATATTCAGATGCTTTTCTTCTTTTTAAATTGGACTATTTTTTTTTAATTTTTGAGTTATTAATGTTCTTTATATGTCTTATCAGATATATGACTTGAAAATAACTTTTCCATTCTGTATTGTCTTTTCTTTCTCTTCCTTGTATCATTTGAAGCACAGACATTTTTAATGTCAATGAAGTTCAATTTATCTACTTTGCATTTAATTGTTCATATTTCTGGTGCCCAAACTAAGAATCTTTTGTGAAATCTAAGGTCATGAAGATTTATCCCTATGCTTTCTTAAGATTCTTATAGTTTTACATGAAGTCTTTGATCCATTTGAGTTTCTGTTTTGGTTTGACAAAAGGTAAATATCTACTTTCATTTTTAATGATTTATATTTATTGAGATTGAGGAATTACTATTTTATAGGTATGGTTCCAATTGTTTTCTTTACATGTGTTATTCTTTTTAATGGTATTATAAATACATTATTTTACTAATGTCACTTTCAGATTATTCATTGTACTTGATTTTGGTATATTGATCTTGTATCATGCAGCCTTGCTAGCTTTGTTTATTAGGTGTATCAGTTGTGTATGTGTCTAGGAGTGGGAGTGGATGTGAATTTTTAAGATTTTATAAATACAAAAATCATGCAATCTTATTTTTTTTCCTAATCCGGATGCTATTCACTTCTTTTTCTTGCCTAGTTATTTTGGCTAGACTATCCTGTACACTGCTGAATAGAAGTAATGAGAGCAGACATCCTTGACTTGTTCATCTTTGGGAGAAGTCATCCAGTCCTTTACTATGAAGACATTAGGTATGAGTTTCAGTGTTGCCCTTTATCAAGCTGAGAGAGTTCACTTCTTGTCCTGTTCCTTGAAAAATGTTTTTACTATGGAAGGATATTGGTTTTTATAAAATGCTTTTTCTGTATGTATTGAAATGCTCATGTAGTTTTTGCTTTTATTCCATTGTTAAACTGTATAACATTAACTTGCTTTCACATATTAAGCAAACTTTTCATTTCTGCTAATATTTTGTTGACAATTTCCTTATCATTGCTTTTTTGTTTGTTTGTTTGTTTAAGGTGAGTAGTAATGTCCCTTCTTTCATTGCTGATTAGCAATGTGTATTTTTCCTTGTCATTTGAGCTAGAGTACTTATATTTTAATCTTTACAATGAATGAGCTTTAGTTTAATTAATGTTCTCTGTTATTTTTCCCATCTCCATTTTATTCATTTTCAATGTAATATTTATCATTTCCTTCCTTATGCTTGCTTCATGTTTCGCTGGCTCTTCCTTTTCAAAAGGTTAAATTAATGATTTAGCTTTTTTTTTTAATGTAAGCACTTATAACTATGAATTTCCCTCTAAACACTGCTTTGGTAACATATCATAGTTTGTATGTCACATCTTCATTTTCATTCTTCTCGATGTGCTTTCTTATTTAATATTTTTCCTTGACTCTTCGGTTATTTAGGAATATTGTATAAATTCCACATATTTGTAACAATACCAGTTTTATTTTTCTATTGGTACAGTTTCCTACTTTTTAAATTTCATTTCTTTGTGATCAGGGACAGACATGTATTGTTTTCATCTTTTTAAGTTTGTTATAGCCCAACATGTGGTCTATCCTAGAGAATGTTATGTGTGCACTTGAGAAGCATATTTATACTATTGCTTCTCAGTGTCATGCTCTGTAGTTTGTTGGGTTTCATTGGTTCATAATGTTGTAAAATTCTATGTCTTTGTTGATTTCATGCCTATTTTATCCAATATTGAAAGAAGATTACTGAAGTCTCCAACCATTACTGCAGAACTGTCTATGTCTACCTTCACTCCAATTATTATTTGCTTCATAGATTTGGTCACCCTGTTATTGGTGCATGTTTGTAATTATTATACCTTCCTGATGAATTGACTTTTAAAACATTTTTTATTTGTTCCAATTAGTTATACATGACAGTAGAATGCATTTTGACATATACATAAATGGAGTACAACTTCTCATTCTTCTGGTTGTACACAATGTAGAAACACACCAGTTGTGTAGTCATATACGCACATAGGGTAATAATGTCCAATTCATTCTACGGTCCTTCCTACCCCCATACTCCCTTCTGCTCCCTTCACTCTCTTCTGCCTAGACCAAAGTATCTCTATTCCTCCCTAGCACCACCCCACTTATTGTGAATTAGTATCTACATATCAGAGAAAACATTCAGCCTTTGGTTCTTTAGGATTGGCTTATTTTGCTTAGCATGATGTTCTCCAACTCCATCCATTTACCAGCAAATGCCATAATTTCATTCTTCTTTGAGGCTAATCTTCCATTGTGTGTATGTACCACATTTTCTTTATCCATTCATCTATTGAAGAGCATCTAGATTGGTTCCACAGTTTAGCTATTGTGAATTGAGCTGCTATAAACATTGAAGTGGCTGTTTCACCATAATATGCTGATTTTAAGTCCTTTGTGTATAAACCAAGGAGTAGGCTAGCTGGATCAAATGGTGGTTCCATTCCAAGTTTTCTGAGGAATCTCCATACTGCTTTCTATATTAGTTTCATCAATTTGCAGTCCCACCAGCAATGTATGAGTGTATATTTTCCTCACATCCTCGCCAACATTTTTTGTGGTTTATATTCTTGATAATTGCCATTCTGACTGGAGTGAGATGAAATGTTTTGGGCCTACTTTTTCTTCTATTAGGCTCAGGGTCTGTGTTCTTGTGCCTAACTAAGTCTTTGATCCATGTTGAGTTGAGTTTTGCACAGGGTGAGAGATAGGAGTTTAATATCATTTTGATGCATATAGATTTACAGTTTTCCCAGCACCATTTGTTGAGTGGGTTATTTTTTCCCCAATGAATGGTTTTGGCACCTTTGTCTAGTATGAGATAACTGGCTTTATATGGTTTTGTATCTGTGTACTCTATTCTGTACCACTGATCTATGTGTCTGTTTTGGTGCCAATACCATGTCAGGTTTTCTTGTTTTTTGTTTTTTTGGTTTGTTTTCTTTTTTTTCCTTTTTACTATGGCTATGGATTAACTTTTTATCACTATATAGTGTCCCTATCTTTGTTTAATTGTCTAGTTTTTCTGATACCAGTGTGATATATTTTTCTACATTTTGACTTTTGTTCTACTTGGGTGTTTGAATATACACTATGTTTCTTTTACACAGAAGAGAGTTGGATTATTATTTTATCCAGGCTAACAATTTCTATTTTTTTGACTGGACCATTCAAACAATTCATATTTAGCTGATGGAGAGAATAAAATGCATACTTTGATGCATATTTATAATGTGCAACTTTTTATATAGTTGGGTTTTTGTCTGTATTTTGCTTTTTCTATAAGCTATTTTTGCTTACTCACCTATTTCTCTTTTGCTACTGTCTTTTGTATTAAGTGGTTTTAAGTGAATATTTTCTAGTGCAACACTTTTATTCCATTTTTTTTTCTTTTGTACTTAACCACTGAGCCACATCCCCAGCGCTTTTTAAAAATTTTTTATTTTGAGACAGGGTCTCACTAAGTTGCTTAGGGCCTTGCTAAATTGCTTAAGCTGGCCTTGAACATTCGATCCTCCTGCCTCAGCTTCCTGAGCTGCTGAGATTACAGGCATGTACCATTGCACTTGGCTCCATTCATTTTTAATGTGTGTGTATGTGTATTAGTGATTGCTGTAAGGCTTACCATATGCCTTACAGCAATGTAAGAATGCAATGCCTAATGTGTCAGAATTTACTTTAGATTTATACTAATTTTGTTCCAATCAGATATGGACATATATATTTCCCTTATGTAGCTGTATTCCCATTCCATTTTTTATGATTATACATATAATTTTTATTAATATTACAAACCAAACAATACATTGCTATAACTAATATTTTACCATCAGAGATTAATTGCTTGGTCCCATACGACTTTCTTCCCATTCATCTACTTTGTGCTGATATTAGCAAATACTTTACACATGTATTACATTTCTGTATATCATAAGCCTAAAAACAGATCAAATAACTAATACTTATATGCAATTACTTTTTTAATCCCCTGAGAGAAGAAAGGAGTAGAATTCGCATCAGTGTTAGATCTCTAAGGCTGCTCCTCTGGAAGGCACAACTTTGGGTATGTCCACAGTCTTCTTGGAATAATGATGGTATCTTTAGGGCTCTATTTTTCTCTCCCTGATCATACATAACTGATAAACTCTAACAATTAACAACTGATTACTCTATTGCTTCCACAATGCTCTGAAGAATTTATATACTAAAATTCTAACTCTTTTGAAGTAAGTTTCTTGGTCTATGTTTGACATATATTCTGACTTTAAGAGGGCTCCTTTCAGGGCTGGAGATGTAGTTTAGGGATTGAGTGCTTTCCTAGTATGTGTCAGGCCTTGAGTTGGTCCTCAGCACTGAAAATAAGGAGAAGGAGTTTCCATGAGTCATAGGAAATTAGGGACCCAGAGAGAACACTGAACCTCAAAAGAGAAATACCCATAAACCAAGAGATGCAAAACAAACAACTCATGGGCAACCCAGCCAGTGTCCTTGGGCCCACTCCCTTGTCTGAAGCTTGCTAATTGACTGATGAAAAAGCAAATAAATAAGTAAATAAATAACCTGCAAGATATCCACAAGGCATCAAGGCATCTGGAGAAACCACTCCTTTAGTGAGTATGTGCATTTAAGTCTTTAATAACCAGAAAATAACACTAACCTTATTATAATTGTATGATGCATACCACTAGGTGTATTTTTAAGATGCTAATTAGACATGCAATACAGGAAGGAGCATGATGAAAACATATAAGAGCAATGCTCGAGTGGAAAGAAAACTGGCTTGACATAGTATAACCCCACTCTGACTCCATTTCTAGTTCAGCCCCCCAGTTCTGAATAAATGTTAAAACCCAGACCTGGACAAGGACAAAGACTCCTCTCTGAGTTGCCACACTCTCATCCTTGAGTGTGTACTTTCCCGTTAGACTGTATCTGTTGCTCAAACCCAATGTGTCCTTAAATTCTCTTCTGTGACAGAGTCAAAAACCTGGGAGGTCCTGGTAGAGGTCTCTTCTCCTCCTGGAAACCTCCTCAGTGCGCTGTGCATTGACACTGCCAGCTCTCCTGTTCCTCAGTTGCCTCCTAAAACTAGTCAGCTGCACTCTAGGAATCATCTCCATTCAAGTCAGAAGCTTCTTCCTCACGTTTTTCACCTCAACAACCTCCACTGTTATTAAGATCCACCTCATAATTAAACTGTGTTGCAGCTTATGTCAGCTTCTTTAGGAAGAGATCAGGAATGTTCTCTTTGATGACTTGTTTCTCCTGCAGGCAAAATTCATGAGATGGAATTCTGGAGCTGGGGTAAAGATAATGACAAGCTCCTCTTTGAGTGATACTGTTGCTCTAGGAGCTTGGTGCTCAGTGGAAGGTTGGGGGGGCAGAGTAGAAGCCTGAGGTACCCATGACTCTTCTTACACCTCACAAGCAGGTGTAAGCATGCTTGAAATAGAGCCTCCATTCCATAGGAATGGGAGTAGATGGAAGAGGGGCATCTGCTTCTCAACATACTTTTCCAGGATTTAATCTCAGTAGCAGGTCACCAGGGGCAGATGAGAAATTTTGATATACTGTTGCTGACAGTAAGAAAGTTCTCTGACAAGGAGCTGGAGGGGAAATAGCTCTCTGAGAGACAGAGAGGAGTCTTTGTTTCTGTGCTTGTGTTAGTCAGCTGGGTATTGCTGTGAGCAAATACCTGACAAGAGGGAAAGTGTATTTTGGCTCATGGTTCCAGGGGCTTAGTCCACACATCAGATCAGAGATCCCAAGATGCAGCTTCACAATTAGATTTGGCACTTAGATAAGAATTTAAATATGATTTTTAGTCAACTTCTTTTATGGTAGTTATAGACGTTGAGATATTTCACGTTAAATTTGACTTTCTAACTGTGCTTCATGGTTTGGATTATATAGAGGACCTTAAGCCACAATTAATGTAACCACAAATTTTCTGGAGGCAATATTAATATTAATAGCACAAATGCACACACACACACACTCACACACACAATCACTTTTTCAGTCTGCACCAGCCTGTTTCGCTTGTCAACATAACCTACCCACAATTCATGCTGATTCCACGTGAATATATAAAAGATTCACAAAGCAAATTTTTGATATTGTTTTATAAGTAGGTGTAGACACATACACATACATATATTGTGGTTGGGAATAATGTAAGTAAAAATATGTAAGTCATAAAGGCTAACTAGGTGAGATGGCAGGTGTCAAAGCACTTGATTGTAGTAATCATTTCACCAACATACGTACTTCAGATCATCACTTTCTGTTTTAGACTCATACAACTATATTTCAGTGAAGCTGGATGTTATGGTTTCTATGTGAAGTGTCCCCCCAAAGTTCACATACGAGACAATGCGAGAGAGTTCAGAGGGGAAATGATTCGGCTGTGAGAGCCTTAAACTAATCAGTAAATTAATCCCTGATGGGGTTAACTGTGTGGTAATTGGAGGCAAGTGGAGTGTGGTTGAGGGAGGTGGGGCATTGGGGGCGTGATTTGAGGGGTATATATTTGTATCTGCCCAGTGGATTCTCTTTCTCTGCTTCTGATCATCGGGTGAGCTGTTTTTCTCTGCCACACTCTTCTGCTATGATGTGCTGCCTCACCTCAAGTCCTGAGGAATGGAGCTGGCTGTCTATGGTTTGAGACCTCTGAAACTGTGAGCCCCCAAATAAATGTTTCCTCCTCTGCAGTTGTTCTGATTGGGTCTGTAAGTCACAGCAGTGAAAAAGCTGACTGAAACACTAGAAATTTATATATAAACTAGGGTATAAACCAAAAACCAGTGCTTGTAAGTCACAACTGTAAAAATAGTTGATATCTGTAGAAGAAATGCTAAGTACAATAGAAATATTTGGATCCCTCTACTTTTTTTTTTTTTTTTTTTTTTTTTGGTACCAAGGATTGAACCCAAGGGTGTTTAATCACTGGGCCACATCTCCAGTTCTTTTTTATTCAGAGGCAGGGTCTCACTGAGTTGCTAAGTGCCTTGCTAAATTGCTGAGGCTGTGTTTGCTCCTGCCTCAGCCTCCAGAGTCATTGGGATTATAAGCATGCACCACTGCTCCTGGCTGTATACCTCTTTTTATATTGAATAATGTTTATAGAAAAAAATTAAGATTGAAAATTCCAACTTTTAAAGTAAATGTAAAGTTAAATAATAATGATGATAATATAACTCTACTCATTTCCAAGTTTTCTTCAGGGTAGATTCACTTCAGCTTTATGAGAGTGTGTAACATATAATACATTAAGTATTAGAGTATCTAGGTACTTTTAATATTTTCAAATGAATGCTGTATACGGTCTTAATTAAAACCTGGAGTATGGAAATATACCAAGGTTGGGTCACAGAACCACTACAGATAATATCTGAGACATTTTAGAGAGAAAAAGTTACTTGAAATTTAAAGAGAAAATATTCTCTGGTATTTAAACACATATCAAAGTTGATTCCCTAAGCATATATCAACAACTTTGCCTTCAATATCTGGAAAAAGTATTAAAAAAGGGACTTTGGAAGAAATATTGTTCAGCACTTAGCATATTAATCACTCTGACAATAATACTCTACTATAGTATTTAAACTCTAAAAGTGAGGTTTTTTAAAAAATTAGTTTATTTAATTGCATTTCAAGTCATAGTACATATATAGAGCTCAGTTTTTCCATTTGGTTGCAAACCAGATAAAGTCACACCAATTGTGTTTTCATACATGCACCAAGGGTAGTGATAATGATCTCAATCAACCATCTTTACTATACCCATTCCCCTTTCCCACCCCCCACCTCCGCCATGCTGCATCCAGAGTTCCTCCATTTCTCTTATGTTTCCCATTCCCACCCCCCTTATTTATCAGCATCCACTAATCAGAGAGAACATTCAGCATTTGTTTTTTTGGGATTGGCTTACTTTACTTAGCATAATGCTTTCCAATTCCATCCATTTGCCTGCAAATGCCATAATTTTATTCTCTTTTATTGCTGAATAATATTCCATTGTGTATATGTACC